>KQ990092.1:1841-23277 GCA_001598015.1 Dorcoceras hygrometricum
TCCACTCGACAAATGGTAACCACTTGGAAAGTCCGAAGGAGGGTAGTTCGATAGATCACCAGGTCACTATCTATCTGCATGCTCAGAACATCACAATGTTCCCTACCAATGAAACATGGTACTTCGCATCGCAGATACTAGTCTCGAACTCGGGCGGCCTTATCCTCATTTTGACGGCCCAATCGACTAGGAACATGTTCAGAATACACAGCGACTATTAGATGTGTTTCATGATAGCCGTCATACCCACTATCACATCTAACATACGCTTTAATGTAATCTAGATCTTTACTCAAAACAATTGTAAATCATTACACACATAATGAAAGTAAAGAATGCCATATAAAAGAATGCAAATATCATATATAAAGATCGTTTGTACAAGAGTCAATGAAAACCCACACGCCACAAGTTGGCTAGTTGGGCATCTACTCTAACAATATTCGCATTCTATTTATGGCATTCTTTACTTTCATTGTGTTGTATGATGATTAACAATTGCGTTGAGTAAATACCTAGAATACATTATAGTGTATGTTAGATTTGATAGTGGGTATGACGGCTATCATGAAACACATCTAATAGTCACCGTGTGTTCTGAACATGTTCCTAGTCGATTGGGCAGTCAAAATGAGGATAAGGCCGCCCGAGCTCGAGACTAGTATCTGCGATGCGAAGTACCATGTTTCATTGGTAGGGAACATTGTGATGTTCTGAGCATGCAGATAGATAGTGACATGGTGATCTATCGAACTACCCTCGTTCGGACTTTCCAAGTGGTTACCATTTGTCGAGTGGATAAGTCCGAGGTCTTGGTTGTACTGATTAGTCCTCACGACTCGAAACGTCATTGTGACTCTACATGATAGGCATCTCACTTTGACCCGTTTGCCGACTCACTTGGGGTCATTAGGCGGCGGGATTGGGTGAGACCCCGATGCATGTAGGAGTCGATGCATCGTTGTCGAGGATTCACCGCTCGCAGACATGCGTGGATATCCTATGCAATCTGAGGGGATAATAGTGTATAAATCTCTGGCCAGAGTACTAGAAGTGTTTTAGGTAAATGGGTTTACCTAGTTACACTCGTGATGTCACTATTCGATCTCCAAGATGTACGCATAGCTATCGGATCTATAGCGACTCTCGATTTACCAATGATCGTTGATCTGATTGGGATATATGGATTGAAAGGACCGTACTGTACGCTAACCACGACCAACTGGTTCTTTCAGGAACTATCAGTGATACCTAAGGGATCATGGGGCGATGTTGCTAGACGCTCTTACCATGATCCGTTGGGCAAGTCCGGAATCGTGATTCCGGAGCCGCAATGGTTGTGGGCCCACGGCTAGCTGTATCCCTGAACCATTGAGGGTCACACAAGTACTGGATTCAAGATTCCCGCACGGATACTGACCTCAATGTGTTGAGCATGGGAAGAGGATTTTGGGGAGTGCGACTTCCTAAAAGTCAACAGGGGTCAAATCGTGATTTCCCGCTGTTGAGGGGCAAAACGATCATTTTGCACTGGGGTTCTGAAATTCAGATCATAGTATTCAGTTTTGGAAACTGAGTCTATCGATCCGATCTGATCGGCGATCGGAGTTACGATGAAGTCACGGTGATAGGGATGAATCGAATGTTCATACGTTGGACCCGGGCCCGTTGGGCCGGTCCAAGTCCATCATTAAGTCTACTTAATGTAGACTTAGGCTTAACCATAACAACTTTGACACACACTTATACCCTAACCCTAAATCTCACACACGCCTCCCTCCACTCCCAAAAAGCCGCCGCCGCCCCTCGCCGGAATTTGTTCCGGCCAACTTTTAGAGGAGAATCCGTCCGCGCCGATCTTGTCAGGCCTTCTAGTGCAGGCTGACGAAGGAGTCTCCCTTCCGGTCATGGACCTGATTGACGTAATCTACCGCCGCCTACCGTGAAGTGCCGGTTTCCTCGTGAAACTGGTCGGAGCCAGGCGCCAAGACGCCAGCAAGGTAACTTACTAAACACCCTATGAATGGTTCATATTGTGTTTGATTTTGTATTGTATTGATCGTCTCCCGGGCAATTTTGTTCTTCCGTTGCGCCCCGAGATTTCCAGTAGAGCCTATGTAATGACTGTTGATCAAGCCAATCCAGACTCGACAGTAGTTATAGGTGAATCTTCGATAGATGGATTTCCTTCTCTAGCTTTAATAGATTCAGGAGCTACACATTCGTTTATTGCGGCTGAATGTTAAGAAACTGCCTATCCAGCCGGAGCAAGTATTGGTAGGTTACTGTGTATCAGTACCTTCAGGAGAACAGCTGGTGTCTCATGAGTTGATTAGGAGTTTAGAGCTTAAACTTCAAGGACACAAGATTACGGCTGATTTGAATGTATTGCCGATGCCAGAGTTTGATATGATTTTGGGAATAGATTGGCTAACTAAGTATGGGGTATTAATTGATTTCAAACTACGAACAGTAGTTGTTAACCCACCTGTGGGAAATTCATTCCAGTTTTTAGCCAAGCTTGTTGATAGAGTTCCTCGAGTTATATCATCCTTAGTAGAGACTGATAGACCTCAGCTGTCTGCCGTAGAAGTAGCAAATGAATTCCCTGAAGTTTTTCCAGAAGACATCTAGGGACTACCACCAGACAGAGAGCTGGAATTTTCAATTGATTTGGTTCGAGGAGCTGCTCCAGTGTCTAGACCACCATATCGATTAGCTCCAACGGAAATGAAGGAACTAAAAGAACAAATACAAGATCTGTTGGAGAAAGGGTTTATTAGAGCAAGTACTTCCCCCTAGGGAGCCCCTGTTTTATTTGTTAAGAAAAAGGATGGAAGTATGAGATTATGTATAGATTATCGAGAGTTGAACAAATTGACGATTAAGAATAAGTATCCGTGACCTAGGATAGAAGATCTGTTTGACCAGTTGAGAGGGTCAGTAGTTTTCTCTAAGATCGACTTGAGGTCTGGGTATCACCAACTGAAAATTAAGGCATCTGATGTTTACAAAATAGCCTTTAGAACTAGATATGGCCACTATGAGTTCTTAGTACGTCCTTTGGACTTACGAATGCTCCATCAGCTTTTATGGATTTAATGAATAGGATCTTTCAACCATACTTAGACCAGTTTGTAGTAGTTTTCATTGATGATATCTTAGTATATTCTAAGACCAGAAGGGAGCATGCTCAACATTTAAGAATCGTTCTCTAGATTTTGAAAGAAAAGAAATTGTTTGCTAAATTTAGTAAATGTGACTTCTGGATGGACAAAGTATCATTCTTAGGCCATATAATTTCGAAGGATGGAATAGAAGTTGACCCAGCTAAAGTAGAAGTTATTCGCGAGTGTCCAGCACCAAAGAATGTTGCAGAAATAAGGAGTTTCTTGGGTTTAGCTGGATACTACCGGCGATTTATCCAAGGATTCTCTAAGATGGCTGTTCCATTGACTACGTTAACAAGGAAACAGGTGAAGTATAACTGGACAGTTGAATGTCAAAACAGTTTTGACAAGTTGAAACAAGCATTGATAGAAGCACCAGTGTTAACTATGCCGACTGATGAAGGAAATTTTGTGATTTACACTGATGCCTCTAAGATGGGACTAGGAGCTGTTTTGATGCAAGATCATAAAGTTATTTCATACGAATCTAGGCATCTGAAAGACCATGAGAAGAATTACCCAACGCATGATTTAGAACTAGCGGCTGTTGTTTTTGCCCTTAAGATATGGAGACATTATCTCTATGGGGAGAAGTGTGAGATATTCACGGATCATAAAAGTTTGAAATACTTATTTACCCAGAAAGAACTGAATATGAGGCAGAGGCGATGGTTGGATCTGGTTAAGGATTATGATTGTACTATCAGTTATCACCCAGGAAAAGCAAATATGGTAGCTGATGCTCTAAGCAGGAAATCAGTAGGATTGTCGCAGCTGGTTGTTCAAAAGCCATTGGCAACTGAAATTGAAAGGTTTGGACTTGAAATAGTGTCCAGCAGTAGTAATGATGTAATCTTAGCAAACCTCTCAGTAAGATCAAATTTGTTAAACCAAATTCGAGAAGGTCAGCTGCAAGATGAGCAGTTGAATAAATGGGTTAAACAAGATAAAGAAAGAGGCAGTAGTCTCTATTTTTCATAGGATGGAATTGTTAGGTATTTGGACAGAATCTGGGTACCTCAAGCAGATGATATAAGAGCTGATCTTTTGAAAGAAGCTCATACCACTCCATATTCAGTACATCCAGGAAGTACGAAAATGTACAAGTACCTCCAGCAGTTGTATGTGGCCAAGAATGAAGAGAGATGTTGCCAAGTTTGTAGCTAAATGTTTGACATGTCAATTGGTGAAAGCCGAACACCAGCGACCAGCTGGATTATTGAAACCATTGCCCATTCCAGAATGGAAGTGGGAGAGTATAGCAATGGATTTTGTAACTGTATTACCAAGAACAGTTCAAGGATATAACTCCATCTTGGTTATAATTGATAGACTCACTAAGTCTGCTCACTTTTTACCAGTTAAAACAACCTAAGAGGTGAGTAGATATGCAGATTTTTATGTTAAGGAAATAGTGAGGCTACATGGAGTTCCAGTTTCTATTGTATCAGACAGAGATCCTAAGTTTACATCAGCTTTTTGAAAGAGTTTGCATAAAGCTATGGGTACAAAGCTGACATTCAGTACTGCGTTTCACCCCCAGACTGATGGACAACCAGAAAGGGTGATTCAGATTTTAGAAGATTTGATCAGGGCATGTATTGCGGATTTTTCAGAAGGTTGTGATGTGAAATTACCACTGGTAGAGTTTGCCTATAATAACAGTTTCCAATCTTCGATTCAAATGGCTCCATATGAAGCACTCTACGGTCGAAAGTGTAGAACACCACTTCATTGGGATGAAGTTGGTGAAAGAGCTGGCTTAGGACCAGACGTTGTGGAGCAAACAGCAGCAGCTGTTAGGAAAATAAAGGAAAGAATGAAAGCTGCTCAAAGTCGACAGAAAAGTTATGCAGACAATCGAAGAAGGGAGCTGAATTTTGAGATAGGTGATCATGTATTTCTGAGAATAGCTCCAATGAAAGGAGTTATGCGTTTTGGGAAGAAAGGGAAACTGAGTCCAAGATATATTGGACCACATGAGATTTTGGAAAAGATAGGAACATTAGCCTATCGTTTAGCACTGCCTCCCCAGCTGGCAGCTGTGCACAATGTTTTTCACGTATCAGCTTTGAGGAATTATGTTCCTAACCCCTCACATGTATTAAGTCATGAACCAATCCAGTTGACACCGGATTTAAGTTATGAAGAAAAACCAGAAAGAATACTCCTCCGAGAAATTAGAAGATTAAGAAACCATAGCATTCCTATGGTTAAGGTACAATGGACTAATCAGTCGGAGCGAGAGGCAACGTGGGAAACAGAAGCTGATATGCTTAGTCTTTACCCTTACCTATTTGGTACGTAAATTTCGAGGACGAAATTTCAATAAGGAGGGTAGAGTTGTAACGCCCCAAAAATCCTTAGGACCACATTATGCATTTGTTTATTTTATAATGGGTATTATAAAATGTTTATGTATCGCTGATCTTTTAATTTCAGAAGATAAGATGTGGCGCGGCTGGTTCAGCAGGTGACTCCAAGGGTAGTGCACGAGTAGATTTTATAATGAGTAAAAAAATATTTCTTTAGGAGGACAAATGATTTATTTTGAAAAATGTTTGGTGTTTTACAAATTTAAAATAATAGGGAGGGAATTTTACCAAAATTCTCTAAGTGTGTCATGCTTGATTTCACAAGTAGCTTGCCACTAATCCCTTCCATATTTAAACATGTTTTCAAAGCAAGACCTTTATCATTTGCAAGAAAATTCTCTAGTGTTCTTCGAAATAAATTCCAAAAAAGCTCGTGTGATTGCTCAGGGAGAAGATCCAGCAGGAACTAGCTACCGTTGCAAGTTTTGTTTAAGGCAAGTAAAAGCTGATTCTTGACTCACCATTTAAAGCATATATTGATGTTCTCGAGTCTCCTTGCCTGTATGTTATGATATGTTTAGTGTTCATGTTTAAAAAATGATTTATACATATTCAAAGAAAAGAAGATGGGTTCGAAAATGATGTTTTGATGTTTATGATGCTTCCAAAATGTTTTCCAGAAAGTTTGTAATGTTTTAAATTACTGAGAATTCGAGTTTATTCCCAGGAAGTTTATGAATGTTCTTCAATTTGGTAGTTGTAATATCAGAATTTGATAACGGTGTAATCGGTAGTTACTAGTCGAACCATTATGAAGTTTGGTTTGATAGACAACGGCTGGTAGCATAGTGTTGTTTTGATGTTATATATATATCCACTTTTATTCTAGCAGTTTCATTTCCTTGTAAAAATCCAGCAGCTGCGTTGTTTTTGTAAATCCAGTAGATGCACTGTTCATCAGCAGATGCACTTTTATTGTTAAATTTCAGCAGTTGCAATATTCGTTTCACAAAGTACTGTTCATTGCGACTGGTTATTCCTTGCGTCTGGTTTCTAATGTTCATTCCAGCTGGTATTAGTCTTGCGACTGATACTGTTCATTTCGACTGGTTGTTAATATTTTCCCTGCGGCTGATCGATATGTTAACGACGCCGTTTCAATTAAAAGTACCTTACCACTGGTCCCTTTTAAGTAAAATCCTTGCTTCTGGTTTTACATGTGTTAGCGTTTTCTTGCGACTGGTCGTTTAAACACTTTTCTTACGGCTGGTTGACGCGCTAACGACATCGTTTCATTTAATATGTTTAAAAAGCCCTTGCAGCTGGTTTTATCCTTGCAGCCGGTTTTATTCATTTCGACTGGTACCTCTTGCGACTGGTCTCCTGTTAATGATCATGAATCCAAAGTTCGAATTCGACACTCAGTGAAATTTCAAAGTGGAAGCAAAAGTTTTAAAACGATGGAACCCGAGGATTTTGAGAAAGAAGTTTTAACGATCGATGTTAAAGGAACAAAAGTTTATTTTAAGATTTATGGCAAAGATAACAGACGGTCATAACGAGAAGGGCGAGCAGCCGTCTAGATGTCGGTTGCCCCAATGTAAAGAAGCCAATGGCTAAGGCTGATATCAGTAGTAACTTGATCAGGTGCAACACGGACCTAAGGAGAGCTTCTGAGCCATAAATCTAAGAAAAATAATGTTAATGTTGAGATCTGGATTATATTCCCCTGTCTCCAAATTCATGAATGTTTAAGAAATGTTTAAGTATTGATGTTCCTTTAACTTATGAAATGATCAGAAGTCCATCTGCGTATTTGATCTTGTTATTATTCAGGTTTTACTTGCTGAGCCCCTAGGCTCACTAGCTTTTAAAAATGGTGCAGGTTGTCATAGCTAGTACTATTATTTTGTATACTTAGAAGTACTGTTATTAGAAATCAATTACAACAGCTGTTTATTCATGTAGAAATTCGGATGTTGTAATCAATTGCAAAGATATATATTAGACTCTGTTTTCCGCAAAAAAGTTTCAGCAGTTGGCGCGCAAATTAAGTGTTTGTTAGTTTTGTCTCGGTGTTTCTATTTCTTTTGAAGTTATAAGAGATACAGCTTATACCAAATTATCATTTGGCCCTTCTCTTATTTCGAAAATTTTAATTACCCCCTAAACTCGTGGCCCCGTTCAGTTCGGGCGTCACAATAGTCCTCTTCAAAATCTTCTAGAATTACCTTACAAATCCGTTTTAACTTCTCCCTCAACACCTGTTCAAACATCTACACCATCACCCCTCACACAAGATGAATTCAAATATGTCTCAAAACCATGGCCTGAAGACCTCAGGTTCGTTCCTTTCACTGCCTCAAAATGTCAAAAAGCAGGATTACATACGTCGTCGCTTTCCCCCTACTCAATTATGGGAAACCAACAATCCTAAGCAAACTCAAAAATTTTATGAACTTATTCTAGTGGACACTGATTCGGTAGAAATTTTCCACACAAAAGACTCCAAAGGTGACATAATTTTTTCAAAATGTATTATCAAACAAGTCATTGCCTCTACACAGTGGGATGACCTAGTTCAAACTCGCCCTAATGGTATTTTTAAAACCCGAACTTTTTCTGTCCGTTTTCAACCTCCATCTTTCAATTATGTCGACTACAAAAATGCCTGATACCGGACGTTCTATCTCAGACCATTTTCGCATTCATGGTTTTTACCTTCCATTCTTGTTAAGATAAAATTTATGACTTTTAGTGATAACAAAAACAAGATAAGATTTTATTAGTTTTAGTGATAACAAAAACAAGATAAGAACCGATTCTTGTAAATCAAATTTGGACAGTCAATTATTGATAGGATCAATATGGCTCGAAAAACAGGCATAGGAGTTCAAAAGGGGGGGTTGAATGAACTCCTTGGTATTTTTAATTTTCAAAACCTTTAAAAAGATTTTTACAAGCACCCGCTTAACTTAAATCCGAGTTACCAGATTTAAGGTATCTCAGTCCCAAAGGCTGATTTCTCGATTAACAGTGAATGTTCGGAAATAAACCGATTAATCAGTGAACAGTATACGTAATAAATAAATGCAGTAATAAAAATGTATAGAGTCGAGAGTTTGTTTATGTAAAGTTTGGATATCAAATCCTACGTCTCCCCTTCTTCCTTTTTAGGAAGGTTCCACTAGAAGAGTTTGATGTTTACAGCCTCTGTAACGACCCAGTCACCGAGCCTCGCTCAACATGAACTCCTAGCAACTCCCAACAACAAGCAGACGTAGCTGCTGAATACAACACTTATAATTTCTATCAAATGGCTTTGTGTAGCAAGTTTGTTACAGACTCAACAATGAATGATACAATGGAATGCAAAGCTATTGAGACTGTAAATCTTCTGGTTTTAACAATAAAACTCGATTACACATGGTAACCAGAAGATGTATCTCGAAGGTAATATATGTGAAGATCAAGGATGGTGTTCTTCGAGATAGGTTACTGGACTTTAAATAATTTCTGCAATATGTGCTTTCCAGTAACTTGTGTGAGCTTTTGAAATATAGAGTCGATTGATGAAAATCTCGAGAGTAATGGAAACGTTGAATCACATAGTGGAGGCGAGACGAACAACGCTTCTTCAATTCAAATTCCAGCTATTTATACCCTTTGTCCACAACGGTCATTAAAACTCGTCAGGGAAACAAAATAATAGTACATCGGTATGCACTGCTCTACTAAAGGTAAATTACGTTTCGTCAGAGAAAAATTGTCGTCTTTCCGTTTTTGTGCAAACACCGTAAAACGTCCTTTGTATACTGTGTTCTATTTACCCAAAATAGTACTGACAGTGTCTCCTTAATTCCAGGCATTTGTACGATTCAATCTTCACCATTGATTCTTTCCAATTTGAACATTGATAGCGTTTGAATCGATTCGTCGTTTGAGCCTGAACGTGTTCCCTTAATTTCTCTCATCGTTGTTTGTGTAGATACAACTGAATAGATAAAGATACTTGAATATTTGCAACAGCTGAATGCTTTAACACTTGAGTTATTCCAACAGCTAAATACTTTGTAACATCTGATTGTAATGACTGAAAGCTTCAACATCTGAGATATCCAATAGTAGAATGCTAACCAAGAGCTGAAATAATTCAACAACTGAAATACTTGCCCCGTTACTCATATATTCTGACATCTGAATAAATCATCAAAATAACTCTACTCAACATCTGAAATGATATCACATCTGAAATAATAACCGGATACCTAAGTGCTTCACCTCACATATGAATCAATCCCGAATATCAAGATCTGATAGCTAACAACCTGAAAAACTCAATCCGATTATCTGACTTCTTCTACTCAATAACTAATATCTGAATAACAGTCCGATAGCTGAGTACTTGCATCTAAATATGCGAAGCTATTAATTGCAACGGTTGATTGTCCAGAAGTAATTTTGAATTCAGCCCTTGTCTTATTTTTGTTATCATGAAAACTAATAAATTTTATCATAACAATTTCCCACTTTTTGGTGATGACAGAACTTAGCAGCATTTAGGCTAGTGAGGATAGGCAAAATATATTGCACAAAGTCTGCTGAAATTTTATAAATTTCATTACTGATTAATGTACATAGGATTTGTACAAGAAACAGAAACAAAAGTCCTAGAACTGTCTTTTTCCCGAAATCCAATACTCAGCATCTCGCTTGTGGGGATAGGCAAAATATATTGCACAAAGTCTGCTGAAATTTTATAAATTTCATTACTGATTAATGTACATAGGATTTGTACAAGAAACAGAAACAAAAGTCCTAGAACTGTCTTTTTCCCGAAATCCAATACTCAGCATCTCGCTTGTGGGGTAAATATGGTCCATAATTTATACGACCACCAGATCCACCACCACTGTCAGAACGTGTTCTCTTTGAAGAACCACTACTGTCACCTCTTCTCCTACCATCACCACCTCTGTTACCACATTCTCTACTGACAGTGCCTCCACCATATCTTCTTGTGTCATCTGCTCTACTACCACTTCCACCACTTGGTCTATTTTGGTCATTAGGAGGCGGTTGAGGGCGGCTGCTACTGCCTTCCCCCTTTTTGTCATCACCTCCCTTAGTGATAAAGGCAATGAGTTCAGCAAGATGAGCGCCAAGAGAAGCCAATTGTTCCTGTGTTTCCACACGGAACTCCTGTAGATCGTTGTGAATATCAGCCAATTTGTCATCAAAGTCCTTTGATAATGCAGCTTTGAGTTCCTTGACTTCTTTTTGAGTAGCCGCTAAGTCTGTCGATAATATGACATTTTGAGCTCGGACAGCTTTGGGGGCTAGCGACAGTGCGTTGTTATCATTTGAGCTTCCTGGCGAATACTTTTGAACAAACCCCAGAAGGCTTCGTTTTCCGCAGCAAGACTATCAAGGAAGACTCTTTCAACATGATTGATTTTGGATGTAACTTCGCTATGAGCATCACCCGACTTCCGAGAATCCCTCGTTTGATTAGCAACAATTTTGGAGAAACATTCCCAAAGAGCAGCAAGAGAAGCAGAGATATCTGTGGCAGAAGAAGGCAAGATAGACTGGTCAAGAGCTGCGTCATCTTCAGTAGATATGTCATTTGCATTGAAGTGCAAGGAAGAATCAGCAGAGGAATCTAGAGAATCGCCATGTCGATCAATATCCATCTGTACATCTTGATTGGCAACATCTGAAGAATTAATTAACTGTACATCGTGAGCAAAGACTGAAGCTGGAGAAAAAGAAATATGCGGTAACTGTACACCTGTATAAAAAATATTAGCAAAGCCCAAAGAAGGTCTGATCAAAATGGTAGCTGAACCGGAAATACTGAAATCAACCGTGAGCAACCCACTAAATAGACTGTATCTGAAAAACACTGTACACAACTGAGACCATAACCAAGAGGTAACCGTTGGCCTCTGAGAATCAAAAACTGAGACTGGCTGAACAACAGCAATAGCCCTGCAAAAATTTAGAGAGCCAACCGACAGTAGCTTTCCAGAAACAAAGAATGCTGCGGCTTCAATACATACATCAGCCCACCGCTTCTTTAGCAACTTGAAAAATTCACTAACAGGCGGGAGGGTATCTACATATGAAAGCCGAGATGGGATAACAACTATACTGGAGGCAACTACTCTTGGTATCTGCTGCCAGTAATCAGCACAGGGTTCAATAACCCAAGTTCCATTAATACGAAGCATTGTCCTGATCCAGCAGGATGAGCGAATGTTTGGGTTTGATCGGGCGATTACGGCACCGTGATCATGCTGTCTCCCTTCAAACATCTTTGAGCAACGCGTCCTTTCCCATGTGAGACCGTGTGCTTGCATCAATATCTTCAGCTCTCCGAGCACAAATAGATGAGGTTGGATAACATATCCAGTACCTTGAGAACAGTAGCTGATGAACCGTCACCCGGAACAAAATTTATTTATGAGCTTCCAAAAACTTTTGGATCAACAACTCTCTGTACTTTGTTAGTATATACATCCTTCTCTGAAGAGCTTCTCTTGTGGAATCTGTTTCAGCCCATGTGAGGACTTTTTCTTCTTTGGCACAAAAGTCTGCTATCTTTAAAACGGCCAATTCTTGAGGCTGAAGGAATTAAAGAACTTTTCCACCTCATCAATAACTTTCTCTCGAAACTGCACAAGCAGGTCAATATCTGCAACAATCAACAAAAACTGTTCTCTGACTGGGTTTCCCTTAACCGGGTCTTTTTCCTGAATGGGCGCCTTCCCCTTATCAGTAGGATTAATCTTAGGAAGACTATTCTTGTACCAGTCTCCTTCATCGACACCTGGAATTGAGATGCTTTTCCCAAATTGAATCGGGGTAATCTCGCCAAAAGTTGAAGTTAGAGAGAGATCATCGGAAATGTTAGACAGAATTGTTTCTAGAGTCATCGACTCATCATCCGATATATTCTTATCAGCAGTGGGAGCAACAGTTGCTGTTTCTGTCCCTTGAAATAACTCTGTTTTCTCGGAAGGTGTCTCCACAAGATAAATATCTGAATCAGTTTCCGTCTGAACACTGACGTCTGTGGCAGTGACCTTATCAGTTACAAACTCCTCCTCAATATCGCTGGCTGATTTAACCATACTCTCAGCTTGTTGAGCATGAAATTCTTCATAAGACAGATTAAACCAGAGCTCTATTTCATCAGCTGTTTTAACTCCCTGATCCTCAACATCAGGTACACTATCATTGGTTCTTACAACATCAGTCTCCACCTGAGCAGTTTCAGCAATAACCTGCTCAATTATCTATTCAACAGGGTCAACAGGCATCTTTACCCTCTGTTCCTCAACTATATTCTCAACAGCAACAGTTGTTGGCTCTCCAACAATTTCAACATCAGAACCTAGTGCCAACCTTCTCTTACTCTTTTGACTTTTACGTTTTGGTGCAAGAGGGGGCACAGTAGAAATTGGTGCAACAACTTGAACGGGTACTGCCTCAAGTGCTGAATCAGTAGCAACAGCAACAGCTTTTCCAACACGGGTCCGCTTCTTCTTCACAATTGGCTCATCAACAGCCGCTGGTCTCTTCCTAGACACAGCCTTTGTGACTGGTGTTCTCTTCACCTTGGGTACATCTTCCACTTCCTCCACACCAATCTTGTCATTTACAGCGATGTATCGATGGACAGTCTTCTTGGTTAGGATTCTAGAAGAGGGGAACTCCGAGGAATCTCCCAATTCCAAGTTCGGAACATTCTCCAGCAGAAGACTGATTTGAATGGCATAGCCCTTGGCTTGCTTTGATCCCGCAGTCACCATATCCTTGAGAATATTAAACAGCAGCCTGTTCCAGTTTATTGCCACTCTACAAGTGATAGCTGCCAACTTAAAAAACCTTTCCTGGGTGACCGCATCAAAGGACCCGGCCTTTACAGATATTTTCTTTGCCATAATATCACTGAGAAGACGGAACTGAATTTTCATCTCATGCTTCTTACCGGAAGTACTTACTTGTTCACCAAAGAGAGAGAAGAATTTCCTCACATCAAATACAATATCCTTTGGAATCTCAGATAAATCTGTCAGCCCATCAATTGGCAACTCAAACGTACTAGCAAACAACTCCTCAGAGATTTCCACCTGTTTCCCGTGAATAGTACTGACTACCTTTCCGTCCCGGACGGAGCAATTAAGAAAGAACTCTGTCAACGCATCTTCATATAAGACTGCTGGGAAACCCAGTAATCCTGTTAGGCCAAATGCCATTAGGGCTTCAAACATCGATACCATACCCGGGTTATCCATAGCAAGAACAGAGTCAAAACAGACGTGAAGGGTGTTGGTGAAGAGTGATGATGCCATCGCAGCTAGTTGATAAAGAGATAGAACACCTGAAAAATATTTGCAGAGAGCACACAAGGAGAGTACGAGCACAAGAGTACCAGAGAGTAAAAGGCTTAAGGTAAGTGAAAGGTTAAACAGGAAACACCATAATATATTCAAGGAATGCAAAAAGTTACTGGAGAGAGAAAATGTGGATGTGACTTTTCGCATGATGACAAACCACGTGTAAATCATCTGACGGTGCGTACAATATTTTGAAATAATTTTGAAAAGATTTTATCAAAATTGCGAAATATGAAAGTGATTTTAAAATAATTTTTCAGATATTTTATTCGTACGGTGAAAAGTTAAAAACACGCGCCAAAACCTTATATCGTCACAGCTGGTGCAGCTGATTTAATTTCATCACAACTAATTTGATATATCGCTTAGGGTGGAGCAGGAGCTGATCACAGATAAGCATCAGCTGTGTATATGTGACATCTGAGTGTATCCAAATCCCACATATTCAGCTGACACAGTGCTTAACAATTCAGATCCTTTTTCCCCCTACGATTAAGATCCTATCCAACGCAATATGCTTGCCTCAGCAACCGTTATATCGTCACAGCTGGTGCAGCTGATTTAATTTCATCACAACTAATTTGATATATCGCTTAGGGTGGAGCAGGAGCTGATCACAGATAAGCATCAGCTGTGTATATGTGACATCTGAGTGTATCCAAATCCCACATATTCAGCTGACACAGTGCTTAACAATTCAGATCCTTTTTCCCCCTACGATTAAGATCCTATCCAACGCAATATGCTTGCCTCAGCTGAAAGTCTTTGCGTTCCCCCTGAACACAAGACTCGCAGCTGAGTTAAGCAACAGTTGTCAACCTGCAAATTGTTAGTGCAAAGACATTTCAAGGCAATTCTTAGAGACCTAATATGTTTCTAAAATAAGAAAACTTAGCGTCTGGTAGAGGCTTTGTGAAGATGTCAGCAACTTGCTGTTCAGTCGACACATACTCCAGTCGGACGTCTTTCTTTAGCACGTGGTCCCTTATGAAATGATGCCTGATGTCTATGTGCTTTGTCTTGAATGCAGTACTGGATTTTGGGTGATCGCGATGGCACTGGTGTTCTCACAGAGAATGGGTGCTTCAGAAGCATCAATTCCATAGTCCTTCAGCTCGTGTTGAATCCATAATATTTGAGCACAACAGCTGCCAGCTGCTAGGTACTCCGCTTCAGCTGTGGATGTTGCAATGGACGTTGCTTCTTACTGAACTAGGAAATGAGTCGATCCCCTAAGAATTGAAAAGTCCCACTTGTGCTTCTACGATCAATCCTACATCCTGCGTAGTCTGCATCACTATAACCGATTAGTTGAAAGCCTGAGTCTTTGAGATACCAAAGACCCACGTTGGAAGTGCCTTTCAAATATTTTAAAATGCGTTTCACGGCTATATAATGTGAATGTTTAGGCTCTGCTTGAAATCTAGCACACAAACAGACAGCAAACATGATGCCTGGTCTGCTAGCAGTTAAGTATAGCAAAGAGCCAATTATGCCGCGATAAAGTGATACCTCAATGGCAGATCTAGCTTCATCTTTGTCCAGTTTAATTGAGGAGCTCATAGGGGTCGCAGCTGCTAAATAGTTGTCCATGACAAATTTCTTCAGCAGTTCTTTCGTGTATTTGGCTTGGTTAATGAAAATTCCATTATCCAGTTGTCGAACTTGTAGGCCCAGAAAGAACGTTAGCTCGCCCATCATGCTCATCTCAAATTTATCCTGCATTAGCTTAGAAACTTTTGACACAATTTGGGTTAGTTGACCCAAAAATAATATCATCAACATAGATTTGAACTAGTAAGACATGGTCTGATTTTACGAATTTAAACAGTGTCTTATCAACCGTGCCTATAGTGAAATCATGGTCAATAGAATTTGGACAGTGTATCATACCAAGCTCTGGGTGCTTGTTACAACCCATATAGAGCTTTATCCAATTTATAAACGTGATTTGGATATGTATGATCTACGAAGCCAGGAGGTTGTGCAACATACACTTCCTCTGTTAGAAAGCCATTAAGAAATGCACTCTTAACATCCATTTGAAATACTTTAAAATATTTGAATGCTGCATATGCAAGAAACATGCGAATAGATTCTAATCTAGCTACTGGTATGAAGGTTTCATCAAAATCTATTCCTTCCATCTACCTAAATCCTTGTGAAACCAGTCTAGTTTTGTTTCTAGTTAGTACTCCATCTTCATTCAGTTTATTCCTAAATACCCATCTAGTTCCTATAACTGAATGATTATAAGGTCTAGGTACAAGTTGCCATACGTTATTACGCTTAAATTGATTTTATTCTTCTTGCATAGCGTCTATCCAGCTGGGGTCAGCTAAGGCTTCATCTATCTGCTTAGGTTCTATGTGAGATATGAATGCTGAATCAAAATGATCATGCAATAGCTGGCTTCGTGTGCGAATAGGAGATTCGATGTTACCTATGACCTGCTCAGGTGGATGATTTCTATTCCATCGGAAATCAGATCAATGGGATTTTCTCCTTGTTCCACTTGTATAACTGGCTGGATAGCAACAACTGGATCAGCTGATACCAATTGATATTTTCCGATGTCAGCTTGAGCATCAGCTTCCAGCTGTTGTAGTGGTTGTTCCAGATGTGATCTAGGATCAGCTCTTGTATCAGTTGTTGGTCTGGATATCGATTGATGTGATGTGCTCGCGATTGATACTTAAGATGTTTGTGTTGGTGAACAACGGTGTAGGATCCGGATCCCGCCTCCCGTGGCGCAGCGGAAAATAAAATTTCCCGGGAGACGATCAATACAATAAAATTCAATGACACAATATGAACCATTCATAGGGCGTTTAGACAGTTACCTTGCTGGCGACTTGCGCCTGGCTCCGACCAGTTTCACGAGGAAACCGGCACTTCACGGTAGGCGGCGGTAGATTACGTCAATCAGGTCCACAACCGGAAGGGAGACTCGTTCGTCAGCCTGCACTAGAAGGCCTGACAAGATCAGCACGGATGGATTCTCCTCGAAAGATTGGCCGGAACAAATTCCGGCGAGGGAGGCGGCGGCGGCGCGTGGCGTGCATGGCGGCGGCGGCGGTTTTTGAGGAGAGGAGGGAGGCGGCGGCTTTTAGAGCTCTAGGGTTAGGGTTATTGTGTTGTGATGATGAGTTATGAAGCCCTTAAGTCTAATTAAATAGACTAGTGATAAACTTGGACCGGCCCAACGGGCCCGGGTCCAACGTATGAACATTCGGTTCATCCCTATCACCGTGACTTCATTATAACTCCGATCGCCGATCAGATCGGACCGATCGACTCAGTTTCCAAAACTGAATACTATGATCTGAAAAACAATTTCAGAACCCCAGTGCAAAAAGACCATTTGCCCCTCAACAGCGGGAAATCACGATTTGACCCCTGTTGATTTTTAGGAAGTTGCACTCCCCAAAATCCTCCTCAAGTGCTCAACACATTGAGCTTAGTTTTCGTGCGGGAATCTCGAATCCAGTACTTGTGTGACCCTCAATGGTTCAGGGATACAGCTAGCCGTGGGCCCACAACCATTGTCGCTCCGGAATCACAATTCCGGACTTGGCCAACGGATCATGGTAAGAGAGTCTAGCAACATCGCCGATGATCCCCTAGGTATCACTGATATTGCCTGCAAGAACCAGTTGGTCGTGGTTAGCATACAGTACGGTCCTTCCAATCCATATATCCCGATCAGATCAACGACCATTGGTAAATCGAGAGTCGCCATAGATCCGATAGCTATGCATACATCTTGGAGACGAATAGTGACATCACTAGTGTAACTAGGTAAACCCATTTACCTAAAACACTTCTAGTACCATGGACAGAGATTTATACACTATTATCCCCTCAGATAGCATAGGATATCCATGCATGTCTGCGAGCGGTGAATCCTCGACAACGATGCATCGACTCCTACATGCATCGGTGTCTCACCCAATCCCGCCGCCTAACGACCCCAAGTGAGTCGGCAAACGGGTCAAAGTGAGGCACCTATCATGTAGAGCCTCAATGTCGTTTCGAGTCGTGAGGACTAATCAGTACAACCAAGTACTCGGACTTATCCACTCGACAAATGGTAACCACTTGGAAAGTCCGAACGAGGGTAGTTCGATAGATCACCAAGTCACTATCTATCTGCATGCTCAGAACATCACAATGTTCCCTACCAATGAAACATGGTACTTCGCATCGAAGATACTTGTCTCATGCCCGGGCGGCATTATCTCATTTTGACGGCCCAATCGACTAGGAACTAATTCAGAATACACAGTGACTATTAGATGTGTTTCATGATAGCCGTCATACCCACTATCACATCTAACATACACTATAGCGCATTCTAGGTCTTTACTCAACGCAATTGTTAATCATCATACAACACAATGAAAGTAAAGAGTGCCATAACAAATGCGAATATCATATATAAAGATCGTTTCATACAAGAATCTATGAACCCACACGCCACAAGTTGGCTAGTTGGGCATCTACTCTAACAATCTCCCACTTGCCCTAAAGCCAACTACTCATCAGACGCAGTCCCATCGTTTCGCGATGTTTTTCAAACAACGGTCCAGGCAAGGGCTTCGTAAGTGGATCAGCAACGTTGTTCGCAGAGGCGACTCTCTCAACTGCTATGTCACCTCTAGCCACAATATCCCGGATTATGTGGTATTTCCTCAGTATATGTTTGGATCTTTGGTGAGACCTAGGCTCCTTTGCTTGCGCAACGGCACCCGTGTTGTCGCAGTACACCGGGACTGGACCAACTCCATTAGGAATGACGCCCAACTCTTGGACGAAATTCCTTATCCAAACCGCCTCCTTAGCGGCAGCTGATGCTGCGATGTACTCATCCCCAGTGGTTGAATCCGTGATGGTGTCTTGCTTGGAACTCTTCCAAGAGACAGCACCACCATTGAGCATGAATACAAATCCAGAGGTTGACTTCGAATCATCCACGTCACACTGGAAGCTAGAATAAGTGTAGCCTTCCAGTTTCAGTTCACCACCCCCAGAGAACATGAACATATTCTTAGTCCTTCTCAAGTACTTAAGAATATCCTTCACAGCCTTCCAATGTAATTGGCCGGGGTTGGCCTGGTAGCGTCTCGTGACACTCAGAGCATATGCGACATCCGGTCTAGTCGAGATCATGCCATACATAATGCTACCTATTTCCGAGGCATATGGCACACGTGTCATACTCTATATCTCCTCATCAGTCTTCGGACACATAGACTTAGATAGAGTGACCCCGTGGCACATAGGTAGGTGTCCTCTCTTGGACTCTTCCATAGAGAACCTCTTAAGTATGGTATCGATGTAGGTAGCTTGGGTGAGTCCGAGCATCCGTTTAGATCTATCCCGATAGATCTGTATTCCAAGAATATAAGATGCTTCACCCATGTCCTTCATCGAAAATCTACTAGACAACCATACTTTAGTTGACTGCAGCATTCCTACATCATTCCCAATGAGTAGAATGTCATCAACATAAAGTACAAGGAATGTCACAGTGCTTTTAACTACCTTCTTATACACACATGGCTCCTCGGGATTCTTGATGAAACCAAATTCTTTAATTGTTTCATCGAATCTCAGGTTCCAACTCCTCGATGCTTGTTTGAGACCGTAGATCGATCTCTGAAGCTTGCATACCTTATGCTCGCTTCCAACAGATGTGAAACCCTCAGGCTGCGTCATATAGATCTCTTCCTTAATGTTTCCATTAAGGAACGTAGTTTTAACATCCATTTGCCATATCTCATAGTCGTACCATGCGGCTATGGCTAACAAGATTCTAATTGACTTGAACATTGCGACTGGCGAGAAGGTTTCATCATAGTCAACACCTTGCCTTTTGAGTGTAACCTTTCGCGACCAGTCGTGCCTTGTAGGTCAATCAGATCCAACAACTTGATCACCTTGATCATCTTCAAGGAGAAAACCATATCTCTCAGGAGCCCTAGGAACCCTTTCGGATCTCCTAGGTGCGACCATTTCTGGTACTGGCTCTGGAGGTGCGGGAGACTCACCTGGTACTTCGATTGGATCTCGAACCTCTTCGAGTTCTACTATTCTGCCCTTTCTATCAGGTAGAAATTCTCTTTCCATAAAGGTGGCATTTCTAGAAACAAACACTTTTGTTTCGTTGGGATAGTAGAAGTAGTATCAAATGGAATTCTTTGGATACCCAATGATGTAGCATAAGATGGATCTCGTATCTAGCTTATCTCCCACTGTCTGCTTCACGTAAGCAGGACATCCCCAAATCCTCATGTATGAGTACTTGGGTGGTTTTCCCATCCATATCTCATATGGAGTCTTATCCACTGTCTTGGTGTGGACATTGTTCAACAACATTACCGCCGTTTCGAGCGCATAGCCCCAAAACGAGGTAGGAAGTTCAGTGAAGCTCATCATAGATCGAACCATGTCTAACAAGGTTCGATACGACGCTCCGCTACACCATTGAGCTGTGGTGTGGCCGGAGGGGTCCACTGTGCGAGAATCCCATTCTCTTTCAGATAGTCTTGAAATTCAGCACTCAAGTATTCGCCACCTCGATCGGATCGAAGTGCTTTAATACTTTTGCGTAGTTGATTTTCTACTTCAGCCTTGAATTCTTTGAACCTTTCAAAGGATTCAGACTTGTGCTTCATCAAGTACAAGTACCCATACCTAGAGTGATCGTCGGTAAAGGTGATGAAGTATGTATGACCGTATTTAGTACCAATACCAAACGGGCCACACACATCAGTATGGATCAAATCCAATAGGCCTTGAGTACGCTCACCCTTGCCCTTGAAGGGTTGCTTAGTCATATTTCCCTTAAGACAAGACTCACAAGTCGGTAGGGAGTTAATGTCTGACAGATCAAACATGTCACTCCTAACTAACTTGTTCATCCTACTTAGAGAAATATGACCTAGCCTAGCGTGCCAAAGTTGTGCTGGGTTCAAGTTATCATGTTTCCGTTTAATCGTTGTTGTATGTGCTTCGACATCGCGAGTTGGAACGTCTTTTAATTTTAAGGTGTATAAATCGTTTTCGCGTTCCCCAATTCCAATCAAACATTCATTCTTGTAAATATTGCAAATCGAATTAGCAAACATACAAGAATATCCATCACTATCAAGAATAGAGACAGAAATAATGTTCTTTATTAATTCGGGAACAAACAAAACGTTTCTCAATAACAACTTAAAATCAGAAGACAGAAATAAATAAACATCTTCTATAGCTATAGCAGCAACTCTGGCTCCATTGCCAAGCCTCAAGTGGGTCTCACCCTCTCTAAGGCGTCGGCTTCTTGTCATCACCTGCAAATCATTGCAGATATGAGATCCACATCCGGTATCAAGTACCCAAGAAGTCGAACTAAGAGACATATTTATTTCAATATAGAACATACCTTTCGCAGTTCGCAGCTGCTCGAGGTACTCCTTGCAGTTCCTCCTCCAATGCCCAGGCTTGTGGCAGTGGTGGCAAACATCCTCATGCTTGTTTGGCTTGGAAGCCTTTG
>KQ990092.1:28769-39256 GCA_001598015.1 Dorcoceras hygrometricum
ATCTTGGAGATCGAATAGTGACATCGCGAGTGTAACTAGGTAAACAGTGAGTCGGCAAATGGGTCAAAGTGAGGCGCCTATCATGTAGAGCCTCAATGTCGTTTCGAGTCGTGAGGACTAAACAGTACAACCAAGACCTCGGACTTATCCACTCGACAAATGGTAACCACTTGGAAAGTCCGAACGAGGGTAGTTCGATAGATCACCAGGTCACTATCTATCTGCATGCTCAGAATATCACAATGTTCCCTACCAATGGAACATGGTACTTCGCATCGCAGATACTAGTCTCATGCTCGGGCGGCCTTATCCTCATTTTGACGGCCCAATCTACTAGGAACTAATTCAGAATACACAGTGACTATTAGATGTGTTTCATGATAGCCGTCATACCCACTATCACATCTAACATACACTATAGCGCATTCTAGGTCTTTACTCAACGCAATTTTTAATCATCATACAATACAATGAAAGTAAATAGTGCCATAAACAAATGCGAATATCATATATAAAGATCGTTTCATACAAGATTCTATGAACCCACACGCCACAAGTTGGCTAGTTGGGCATCTACTCTAACAGTTTGTCTTGACATCAATTGAGAAGGTATGCTTATATCCTGAGCATCAGATGTTGGTCTATGAATAGGAGAATCTGCATGCGCAACATCTGTCTGAGCAACATCTGATTGAATGTTGGTTGCTTCAGCTCCAGCAGCTGGCACTCTTGGAGAGATCTGATCCTGTGTAGAGTCAACGTTAGTTAAATCGATGACTACTGGATTACCTGTCAGATCTTGTTGGGCAATGTCGGGCAGTGTGTCTAGGGCTTGTTGTATCTCTGCTGAATGTCTTCGTTGTGCCACGTCATCATCTGAGTAATAAATGCTGGATGATTCTAGACGTGTACATAGATCGTTAAGGCTCGCAGCTGAGTTGGATCTAAAACTTGTCTCATCAAAGACAACGTGCGCTGACTCTTCAACAGTTAGACTCCGATTGTTGAATACTCGATAAGCCTTGCTCACTGCTGAATAACCTAGGAAGATACCTGCATCAGATTTTGCATCAAAAGCTGTTAGGTGCTTCTTACCATTATTATGAATGAAGCATCTGCACCCAAACACCCTGAAATATGAAATATCAGGTTTCTTGCCACTCCAGATCTCATATGAGGTTTTACCGTGCAACTTATTAATCATGGATCTGTTCTGAGTGTAGCAAGCTGTGTTAACTGTTTCTGCCCAAAATTTTTGTGAAATACCAAAATAAGCAATCATAGATCTAGCAGATTTTTTTAAAGTACGATTTCTCCTCTCAGCAAGCCCGTTCTGCTGAGGAATTCTAGCTGCTGAAAGCTCATGCTTTATCCCAATGCCTTCTAGATAAGAAGATAATTTATGATTTAAAAATTTAGTACCACGATCACTTCTTATCCTGTTGACTGTACAGGATCTGTCATTTTGCAAATGTTTTAAAAGGCGTATCAGCTGGTCAGCGGTATCAGATTTTTCCTTTAAAAACAACACCCAAGTAAATTTTGTAAAATCATCAATAACAAGTAGGGTGTAGTTCATTCCCCCTAAGATCGTTACGGGAATAGAACCAAAGAGATCCATATGTAAAAGCTCTAAGCCTCGGGAAGAACATTTACTGCCTTTCTTTTTAAAAGTAGATTTGATTTGTTTACCAAGCTGACATGCGGCACCGATCTTGTCCTTTGAAAATTGATTTTGGGCAGACCAGAGACCTTTTCATGCTGACTCAAATGAGAACGAGTTTTAAAGTTTAGATGGTTCATTCGCTGATGCCACAACCAGCTCTTGGAAGAGTTGGCTTCTAAGCAAATTTGTTTAGATCCCATGGGTTCTGACCAATTGATAATGTAGGTACTCCCCGACCTTTTACCTACCAATACAGTAAGTCCTTCTGGACTCTGAAATGTGCATGTGTGCTGTTGAAAATTAACTATGTCACCCTTGTCACATAGCTGACTGATGCTAATCAAATTGTAACACAAGTTATCAACAACTAAGACATCAGATATTGAAATGTTACCATGGATAAGCTTACCCTTACCCACAGTGTTACCATGAGCGTGTTAGAGTAGATGCCCAACTAGCCAACTTGTGGCGTGTGGGTTTATATACTCTTGTATTTGACAGTCTTTATATATGATATTCGCATTTATTTATGGCATTCTTTACTTTCATTGTGTTGTATGATGATTAACAATTGCGTTGAGTAAAGACCTAGAATGCGCTATAGTGTATGTTAGATGTGATAGTGGGTATGACGGCTATCATGAAACACATCTAATAGTCACTGTGTATTCTGAATTAGTTCCTAGTCGATTGGGCCGTCAAAATGAGGATAAGGCCGCCCGAGCTCGAGACTAGTATCTGCGATGCGAAGTACCATGTTTCATTGGTAGGGAACATTGTGATGTTCTGAGCATGCAGATAGATAGTGACCTGGTGATCTATCGAACTACTCTCGTTCGAACATTCCAAGTGGTTACCATTTGTCGAGTGCATAAGTCCGAGGTCTTGGTTGTACTGATTAGTCCTCACGACTCGAAACGTCATTGAGACTCTACATGATAGGCGTCTCACTTTGACCCGTTTGCCGACTCACTTGATCTGATCGGGATATATGGATTGAAAGGACCGTACTATACGCTAACCACGACCAACTGGTTGCAGGCACTATCAGTGATACCTAGGGGATCATGGGGCGATGTTGCTAGACGCTCTTACCATGATCCGATGGGCAAGTCCGGAATTGTGATTCCGGAGCCACAATGGTTGTGGGCCCACGGCTAGCTGTATCCCTGAACCATTGAGGGTCACACAAGTACTGGATTCGAGATTCCCGCACGGATACTGAGCTCAATGTGTTGAGCGTAGGAGGAGGATTTTTGGAAGTTAGACTTCCTAAAAGTCAACAGGGGTCAAATCGTGATTTCCCTCTGTTGAGGGGCAAAACTGTCATTTGGACTAGGTAATCTGAAAAATCTTTTTTCGCATCATAATATTCAGTTTTGGAAACTGAGCAGATCGGTCCGATCTGATCGACGATCAGAGTTATGATGAAACCGTGGTGATTTAAATGAACCGAATGTTCATATAGGACTTGGGCCTGACCCAAGTCCAATGGGCCGGTTCAAGCCCATCTACCAAATTTATTAATAAAGATGGTTATGGCTTAATGAGACACCACAACTAATTGCATAACCAAAACCTAGCTCCTAAGTGCGCCGCCCCTCCTCCCAAAACATCCCCTCGTCCGCGCCGCCTCCCACGCGCCGCCCGCCGTTGATTGATCGGACTTGATCCGATCAGTTTTTCAAGGAGAATCCATCCGAGTTGATCTCGTCAGGCCTTCTAGTGCAGGCTGATGAAGGAGTCTCCCTTCCGGTCGTGGACCTGATTGACGAATCTACCGCCGCCTATCGAGAAGAGCCAGTCTCCTTGAGATTCTGGCTGGAGCCAGGCGCCTGTCGCCAGCAAGGTAACTAACTAAACGCCCTATGAATGGTTCATAGTTTGATGTAGATTTTTATTGTATTGAACGTTTCCCGGCCTAATTTTATTCTTCCGCTGCCTCGCCAGGAGACGGGATCCGGATCCGCCACCGTTACCCCAACAGAGCGTTATCACCAAACACAATTTTCGCTCCTTTGTGTGGTATAACATCTGTCAGCAGCTTTTGGTTTCCAGTCATATGTCTTGCACAGCCGTTGTCCAAGTACCATATGATATAATCTTCTTCATCTTTGCACCTGTGGTCCTGCAATCACACAAACATATTTTGGTACCCAATTTTACTTGGGTCCAGATAGGATTACCCCTTTCGGGACCCATACTTGAATGACCTTGATAGTTTTCCCAGTATAATAGTCCATTAGGGTCTGTGCAGAAATACTATGAGATCTGTTGAGCTTTGGTTTGATATTTTGACCATTCAGATCTCTACGGGGCTTAACCTTTTTCCATTCAGACTTAACCTTCTTAGAACCACGCATGGGCTGGTGAGAAACAAACGACTTAGAACCAGCTTTCGCTTTATCTTTGTCAAGTCTGTTCTTTAGCCAAACAGACTTTGGGCTCTCGGGTATGTCATAGCCGATACCAGCTTTTCCTTTCTTATTCAACAGCTCCGAGATCTGGTCATCATATCGTACCGACTCTCATGGATCTTGTATCACACTATCTTTGACAAAGCTCATCTTTTTGAACTTGTCAAACGCCAGATTTTATTGAGTACATGTCTCCTCAGAGCTGCTTTCACCAGTATTGAAACCTAAGCAAGTTCTATCACTTGCTGGCTTCTGAATTTCAAACAGCTTATCTAGAGAAATAGAAGACTATGTCCAGGAGCTTATTATAAAATTTTGCTTTTCGATTTCAGACTCGAGCTCACTGGATCTTATCCTCAAGGATTCATTCTCAGTCTTCAGCTTACTCAACTTGATTTGTAAACTGCCAGCTTCACCAAGTTTAACAGTACTTGGTTCAACGGAACTATTTCTCAAATCAATGTTTTCAGCCTTAACTTCCTCGAATGTCTGAGAAAGGTTACGGTACTCTTTGACCATATCATTTAGTGCACTGAATAGGTCCTCTCGTGTAAATTAAACATTAGAAAAATCGAATACCTCATCGTCAGATGTTGATCAGCCATGAGACAGTGAAATTCCTCCTGTTCACTATCGCTGGATGAGGAGCTGCTGGATGATGAATCTGAATCGCTGTCAGCCCAGTTCTTGTTGCTTTCCTTATCAACCAGTACTTTGAATTCATTCTTGCGGCTGGGTATTTTATCACCTCTTGTCCTCATCTTCCTATCTTTTGATATTTCCTTGGATCTTTCATCTGTCTTCTCATCCCTTCTGTATCGATCCTCCTTCTTTGACCTGTTGCAATCAGCTGCAAAGTGCCCTGGACGTCCACAATTGAAACAGTTCATATCAGTTGTAACTTTATCATTTTTATGGACATTATTATAAGGATTAGAAGGATTGTAGGATCTTCTCAAGTTTTTCCCAAACTTCTTAACGAAGAGGGACATGGAGTCATTGCTGAGTTGATCAGCTGTCTTGCTAGTGCTAGGAGAGCACTGTTCAGATGTTGTAGCTGCTAGCGCTTTGGTTGGCTGGGAGGTTGACGGTCCAGCTTCTGCTCTTGTTTCCAACTCGAACTCATAAGCTTTAAGGTTTGCAAATAGATCGTGAAGCTCCAGCTTATTGATATCCTTGGACTCCCGCATGGCCATCGTCTTAACGTCCCATTCCCTGGGCAATGCTGTCATCACCTTCAAAGCCAACTCACGGTTGCTATACTCTTTTCCCAAGCTATTCAACTCAATCACCACGACGCTTAAGCGCTCATCAAACTCCGTCATTGTTTCTCCATCCTTCATCTTCATAGATTCATATTTCTGCTGAGCGATAGTCAGCTTGTTCTCTTTTGTCTCATCGTTTCCTTCACATATTTGTGTCAGCTTTTCCCAAATCTTTTGCTGTGGAATAGGTTTTTATCTTGCTAAACATGTTTTTGTCCAGTGTCTTGTAGATATGTCCCTGGCCACATTGTCCAGATTCGTTTTCATTTTGTCTTCGTTGGTGTACTCATGTCTGCTCTTCTCCAGATACTGAGGCTCGCCATTGGATATTGCAAAGGCTAAGTTTGGCTTCATTATCTTCATCGGCCCTTCTGTGATAACTGACCACATATCATCGTCCTGAGCAGCCAGATGCGCTTGCATGCGAATCTTCCAGTCATCGTAGTCCTCCTTAGAAAACATAGGAATTTTGTTATGAGAAGTAGACATTTTAAAATATGATAAACACAAACAACAGACTGTTCAATAACTGAGATGCGCAGACACTGATACCAATTGATAGGATCAATATGGATCAAAAAACAGGCCTAGAAGTTCAAATGGGGGAGTTGAATGAACTCCTTGGTATTTTTAATTTTCGAAACCTTTAAAACGATTTTTACAAGCACCCGCTTAACTTAAATTCGAGTTACCAGATTTAAGGTATCTCAGTCCCAAAAGCTGATTTCTCGGTTAACATTGAATGTGCGGAAATAAACCGATTAATCAGTGAACAGTATATGTAATAAATAAATGTAGTAATGTAAAAGTATAGAGTCGAGAGTTTGTTTATGGAAGTTCGTATGTCTCCCATTCTTCCTTTTCAAGAAGGTTCCACTAGAAAGTTTGATATTTACAGCCTCTGTAACCACCCAGTCACCGAGCCTCGCTCAAGATGAACTCCTAGCAACTCCCAACAACAAGCATACTTAGCTGCTGAATACAACACTTGTAATTTCTATCAAACGGCTTTGTGTAGCACGTTTGTTACAGACTCAACAATGAATGATACAATGGAATGCAAAGCTATTGAGACTGTAAATCTTCTGGTTTTAACAATAAAACTCGATTACACACGGTAACCAGAAGATGTATCTCGAAGGTAATACCTGTGAAGATCAAGGATGGTGTTCTTCGAGATAGGTTACTGGACTTTAAATAATTTCTACAATATGGGCTTTCCAGTAACTTGTGTGAGCTTTTGTAAGATAGTGTCGATTGATGAAAAGCTCGATAGTACTCGAAACGTTGAATCACAGAGTGGAGGGATACAATGGAATGCAAAGCTATTGAGACTGTAAATCTTCTGGTTTTAACAATAAAACTCGATTACACACGGTAACCAGAAGATGTATCTCGAAGGTAATACCTGTGAAGATCAAGGATGGTGTTCTTCGAGATAGGTTACTGGACTTTAAATAATTTCTACAATATGGGCTTTCCAGTAACTTGTGTGAGCTTTTGTAAGATAGTGTCGATTGATGAAAAGCTCGATAGTACTCGAAACGTTGAATCACAGAGTGGAGGCAAGACGAACAGCGCTTCTTCAATTCAAATTCCAGCTATTTATACCCTTCGTCCACAACGGTCATTAAAACTCGTCAGGGAAACAAAATCGTCGTACACCGGTATGCACTGCTCTACTAAAGGTAATTTCATTTTGTCAGAGCCAAATTGTCGTCTTTCCATATTTGTGCAAACATCGTAAAACGTCCTCTGTATACTGTGTACTATTTACCCAAAATAGTACTGACAGTGTCTCCTTAATTCCAGGCATTTGTACGATTCAATCTTCACCATTGATTCTTTCCAATTTGAACATTGATAGCGTTTGAATCAATTCGTCGTTTGCGCCTTAACGTGTTCCCTCAATTTCTCTCATCGTTGTGTAGATACAGCTGAATAGATAAATATACTTGAATATTTGCGACAGCTGAGTGCTTTAACACTTGAGTTATTCCAACAGCTGAATACTTTGTAACATCTGATTGTAACGACTGAAAGCTTCAACATCTGAGATATCCAATATCTGAATGCTAACCAACAGCTGAAATACATCAACAACTGAAATACTTGCCCCGTTACTCATATATTCTGACATTTGAATAAATCATCAAAATAACTGTACTCAACATCTGAAATGGCATCACATCTGAAATGATAACCCGATACCTAAGTGCTTCACCTCAACATCTGAATCAATCCCGAATATCAAGATCTGATAGCTACCAATTGAAAAACTCAATCCGATTATCTGACTTCTTCTACTCAATAACTAACATCTGAATAACAGTCCGATAGCTGAGTACTTGCATCTGAATATGCGAAGTTGTTAATTGCAACGGCTGATTGTCCAGAAGTAATTTTGAATTCAGCCCTTGTCTTATTTTTGTTATCACCAAAACTAATAAATTTTATCTTAACAATTATCGTGGTTAACAGTTAAGCATCTTCAGATCCGAAAGAATTGGGAACAGTGTACTCAGATTTCAGTTATCGCGTTGAAGATTTCGAACCAGAGCTAATCAGACTTGAGTATTCGGGTTAGTTCAGTAATCGGGTTAGGATTTCAGATTTGAGGGTATTCAGATTTGACTCAGAGACTTCGGTAACAGATCCCGGTATGTTCATTCAGATGTTATTTCAGATCCGAGCTTTTCAGATGTTATCAGTAAAGGACTCAGATGTGAACAGACTAGGCACAAGGTTCTTGAGGTTCTTCAGACTTCAGATATGATATCATTTCAGTACTACGAGAAGAACAGTACAGAATTCAGATATGACAGAGCATAACTATTGTAAAGTACAAAGGGGGATAATTCAGATGTGATGACTTAATTAAAGAGATATCTTGTATCTTTTCACAAAGGGAAAGAGAGCAGTACTCAGATCTCAATGTTTCAACAGATGTGAGCTTCGAATGTCTTCAGGAATTATCAATTGATTAATCGATAGACATCAACGGTCACAACATGAATTAAGGAAACCAAATCAAAGCTATTTTGAGTAAAATCGTGCATTACGCAGAGTGATAAATACGCTATTTACCCAGTTTGGTAAATAAGTCAATCAAGCCTTAACAGTGAAGATTACCTTCTGCATAGCGTTAATGGAGATACGATGAAGATATAAAAGGGATTTGTTCCTTCTGACGTTGAGATTGAAGAGCATAAATAGATGAAGAGTTCAAATGAAGAAGCTCTCGCTCGATTTCATCTTGCATACTCAAGCTCTCAAATTTTTGGTAATACTCAAGTGTTCAAAATATTCTTAGTCCCAGTGTTCATTCTCAAAGAAAATTCTTTTTTTCTTAATTGTTTTATTCGAGATATTACTTGTACTATTTAGATTGAGTCTGTAACAAACGTTCTACGTGAAGCCGTTTGAGAAAATTACATTCGATTGTAAACCGTAGTGTAATCTGCAAGTAGTTGGTGTTGCTAGGAGTTCAGTTGGAGCGAGGCTCGGTGATCGGGTGTATTCAGAGGCTATGTACATCAAAGTCTTCTAGGGGAACCTTCCTGCAAAGGAAGAAGGGGACACGTAGGATTTGATATCCGAACTTCCAGAAACAAATCTCTGACCCTTGCACTTTTACTTTTTGCACTCGCACTTATTTACATTCATACTGTTCAATGTTTAATTGACTTCTTTCCGCACAATTTTTGTTAGTAAAGAAAATAGATTGAACTGGGATCCTCAGATCTGGCAACTCGGATCTGAGTTAAGCGAGGCGCTTGTAAAATCGTTTTTAAAGGTTTCAAAAAAATTAAAATCCAAGGAGTTCATTCAACCCCTCCTTCTGAACTCCTAGGCCCATTTTTGATCCTAATTGATCCTATCAATTGGTATTAGTGCCTGCGCATCTCAGTTATTGAACAGTTTGTCTTTTACGCTTTATATATTTCAAGATGTCTACCTCACATAACAAGATTCCTATGTTTTCGAAGGAAGAGTATGATGATTGGAAGATAAGGATGCAAGCACATTTGGCTGCGCAAGATGATGACATGTGGTTCGTTATCACTGATGGACCTATGAAGATCATGAAAGCCAATGCAGCGATAGCAATATCTGATGGTGCACCTCAGTGGGTGGAAAAGAACCGACATGAATATACCACTGAGGAAAAGAAAAAGGCCAATCTGGATAATGTGGCAAAGGATATTCTTTACAAGACTCTGGACAAGAATATGTTCAGCAAAATCAAGACCTGTACCACTGCCAAGGAAATTTGGGAGAAGCTTATTCAGATATGTGAGGGCAATGATGAAACCAAGGAGAACAAACTAACTGTGGCCCAACAGAAGTATGAGTCAATCAAGATGCGAGAGGGCGAAACCATGGCGGAGTTTGATGACCGTTTCAATGCTGTGGTGATCGAGCTGACCAGTCTGGGAAAAGAATACAGCAACTGAGAGTTGGCGCTCAAAGTGATGAGAGCATTACCCAAGGAGTGGTATGTCAAGACGATGTCTATGAGAGAGTCTAAGGACCTAAACAAGTTGGAGCTTCATGATCTGTTTGCGAACCTGAAGGCGTATGAGTTTGAGTTAGAAACCAGATCTGAGGCAGGACCGTCGACATCTCAACCAACTAAAGCTTTAGCGGCAACAACATCTGAACAGTGCTCACCGAGCAAATCTGCCGAACAACTAAGAAATGACGCGATGTCCCTCTTCGTCAAGAAGTTTGGGAAATTCATGAGAAGATCTTCTAAGCCTTCTTTCAATTATAACAAATATGAAAAGATAACTACTGATATGAACTGTTATAATTGTGGTCGTCCAGGGTGTTGGGGATCCGGATCCGCCCCCCGGTCAGGCAGCGGAAGAACAAAAATTTAGAGAACCGGGAGGCGATCAATACGAAGAACAGTTCTACATGTATCAACATACATAGGGTGTTTCAGGCGTGTTACCTCGCTGGCACTTGTGCCTGGCTCCAACCGGTGTTTCAAGAACCCGGCGCTTCTCGGTAGATTGCTGTAGTTACGTCAATCCGGTCCACGACCAGATTCGAGACTCCTTCGTCAGACTGCACTAGAAGTCCTGACGAGATCAGCACGATCGGATTCTCCTCGAAAAACTAGGCCGGAAC
>KQ990092.1:81019-96629 GCA_001598015.1 Dorcoceras hygrometricum
AGCCAGGGGGATGCCCTGCGCTTTGTTGTTGTAACCGTAGGGGATTTGATACATGTATGAATTATGTATGCTTTGTCGTTGCTTGTTTTATGATTTGAGAAACTTATTTTAAGTATTGCTTTATTTTAAATTATATGTTTAAAACAGTCGGGCCTAAAAGCGAAAATTTTACCCCCTTTTTGATAGCTTCCGCATGTGTTTATCTGTTGTGAGCACGAGGCCTGACAATAGTTGCAAGTTTTTGGTTTTTCAGTTCTTTGTACAAATCTTTTGTACTGTGCTTCATATTAAATATATAGCAGACTTGGAGCAAATTACTTTGTTTCTTTTAAGTCAAAGGCTTCTAAGTATTGTCATCACCAAAAAGGGTTTAAGTATTGCTGTATTTTAAATTATATGTTTAAAACAGTCGGGCCTAAAAGCGAAAATTTTACCCCCTTTTTGATAGCTTCCGCATGTGTTTATCTGTTGTGAGCACGAGGCCTGACAATAGTTGCAAGTTTTTGGTTTTTCAGTTCTTTGTACAAATCTTTTGTACTGTGCTTCATATTAAATATATAGCAGACTTGGAGCAAATTACTTTGTTTCTTTTAAGTCAAAGGCTTCTAAGTATTGTCATCACCAAAAAGGGGGAAGTTGTTAAATAAAATTTATAAGTTTTGGTGATAACAAATAAGACTGAGAACTGAACATAATTTTTCACAGAGGATAGGAGAAGGAAACATTTCAGATTCGAGAGCTCTGAGTTAAGTTGCATTGACATCTGAGTTGACTATTCGGGAATTGATCAGATATCGAGTCAAGTTTTCAGTATCGGGTTGAGGAATTCAGAATTAAGTTCCAAGATATCGGGTTATTTGAGTAATCTGTTTTATCAGTTATCGGGACTGTCTTTCAGATTTTCAGTATCGGGTTGAGGAATTCAGAATTAAGTTCCAAGATATCGGGTTATTTGAGTAATCTGTTTTATCAGTTATCGGGACTGTCTTTCAGATTTGAGGGGATTCGGATTTGATTCAGAAGCTACAGTAAGAGATCCGATTTAGAGCAAAATATATTCAGACTTCGGTTATTGATTGAAGATTTCAGATCCGAGTGATTTGGGTTCAGAATATTTAGATATTCAGATTTCAGGTATCGGGTCAGGATCTCAGAATTGAAAGTATTCAGACTTGATTCAGAGGCATTAGTAACATATTCTGTTATATCGACTAAGATGGTATAATTAAGATTCGAGAGTATCTGATGTGAACAGACTCTATACAAGCAATTCCGATGTGAGCAACAGGAAGTTAGATCCGTATATGCTACTTTAGATATTAAGCCACTACTGATGTTCAATTTTGACAGAGTATATTCGAAAGAGCTTTAAGGTTTTTTAGATTTCTTTAACGGGCTTATATTGGAAAGATTCGACTCAGTGACTTACAGATGTATGCTATTACATTTTTCAGATTTGACATATTGTAGAATATACAAAAAGGGAGATATCAGATATGATGGCTAGTCACGTAAAGATATATATCTTCGAGCTATTCACAAAGGCAAAGAGAGCTATATTCAGATGTCAATAACAGATATGAGCTTCGAATCTCTTCAGATGTTATCAAAAGATTATTTGAGAAGAATCAACGGTCATAATTTAATCATATAAATTCCTGGAATTAAGGAGACAATATCAGAGCTATTTTGGGTAAAGTTACATAGTACACAGAATGATTGTTACGATGATTACTCGCTTTGGAATATAAGTCAATGTAGCCCTGACAAGCGCAGTTTACTTTTTGTATGGAATTAATGGAGAATTAAAAGCTTTGATACGATGAAGATATGCAAAGGAGCTTATCTCTACTGGCTACATTTATTTACCGTTGAAGACAAAGAGTATAAATAGCTGAAGAATTCAAATGGAGAAGCTCTCGGTCATTCTCTACCATTAATGACGCTCTTTGTGCTATCATAACGCTCTTGCATACTCGCTGGTAACCTTATCATCGGAATATATTCCAAGTCCCAGTATTTAAATCTCGAAGAAAACTCAAGTTCAAGCTTTCATAGATTTATTCTTCGAGATATCTTATGGTTTACATTTGTAAATAGTTCTTGTTGATAAAAGAACCAGAAGATTTACAGTCTCACTATATTGTATTCTTTGTATCATTCAGATTTGAGTCTGTAACAAACGTGCTAAGTAAAGCCGTTTGAGAAAAACTTACGTTGATTGTATTCAGCAGTTGTATCTACGTGTATTCGTGATAGCTAGGAGTTCACTTGGAGCGAGGCTCAGTGACCGGGTGTCTTCAATGTCTGTATTCATCAAAAATCTTCTAGTGTAACCTTCCTGCAAAGGAATAAGGGGAGACGTAGGATTTCATATCCGAACTTCCAGAAACTAAGCTCTGCTCCTTATACTTTTACTTACTACATATATTTACTTATACTGTTCACTGATCATCGACTTATTTCCACACAATTATTGTTAGTCGAGAAATCAGATTTAAACTGAGATACCTCAGATCTAGTAATACGGATCTGAGTTAAGCGAGGCGCTTGTAAAATCGTTTTATGGTTTCAAAAAATAAAAATCCAAAGGAGTTCATTCAACCCCCCCTTCTGAACTCCTAGGGCTGTTTTCGATCCATATTGATGCTATCATCCATCAATGCCTGCTTCAATCCGTCGAATCCTGCTAGACACTCGGGGGTCCATTCATACCTAGCATGCTTCTTAGTTAGCATTGTCAAGGGAACTTCCATCTTCGAAAACCCCTTGATAAACGCCTGTAGTAGCCTGCTAGACCCAAGAAACTGCGTATCTCAGTCACACTCTTAGGCACTGGCCAATTCTTCACTGCTTCAACCATTGTCAGGTCTACTTCGACTCCCTTCTTCGAGATCACATGGCCAAGATATGAAACTTTCTCATGCCAGAACTCACATTTACTAAACTTTGCAAAGAGTCGTCTGTCCTTCAAAATCTGCAATATTGTCCTGAGATTCTCGAAGTGCTCCTCTCGACTTTTGGAGTAGATCAGAATATCATCAATAAATACTATCACAAATTGATCCAAGAAAGGCTGAAATACTCTGTTCATAAGAACCATGAATACTGAGGGCATGTTCGTCAACCCAAATGGCATTACCAAAAACTCATAATGGCCATAACGGGTTCTGAAAGCTGTCTTATAGACATCAGACTCCTTGATCCTCAACTGGTGATAGGCTGAATGAAGATCTATCATAGAAAATAACGCTGCCCCCTGAAGCTGATCAAACTATCCTCAATCCTTGGCAAAGGATACTTGTTCTTCACAGTCAACTTGTTCAATTCTCTGTAGTCTATGCACAGCCTCATACTTCCATCCTTTTTCTTCACGAAAAATACTGGTGCGCCCCACGGGGAGAAACTAGGGCGTATGAAGCCCTTATCCAACAGCTCCTGAATTTGTTCCTTCAGTTCTTTCATCAAAGTCGATGCCAGTCGATACGGTGGTTTGCAGACAGGTTCTGCGTCAGGAACTAGATCAATAGTAAACTCAAGCTCTCTGTCTAGCGGACCAAAAATATCATCTGGAAACACCTCTGGAAACTCATTCACCACATCAACATCGGTCAGAGTAGTTCTCTCATCCTCTGGTATAAGAGAGATTCTATCCAGGAACCCCTGGCATCCTTTCCTCAAGAAGCTCTGCGCCTTCAGTGCTGAAATAAGGCGAGGAGCCCTCTTATTCTGTGCTGCCTCAAACAAGAATTGGCCTCCGTGAGGTGGGTTAACCTCCACTGTCCTCCGGCTGAAGTCTATCACTACTTCCCCGAAAGTTTAGAAGGATTAATTGCGTTAATTAATCGGGTTTTGTTGGATTCAGATTTGAACGAACGAGTCTGGGTGTCCAGCTTTGAGTCGATATGCTTGGAGAAACTATCGGGTTTTGTATTAGTCCTTGTAACAGATCTGGAGGGTTAGAGTTTTGTTTCGGGATCTTTTCAGATGTGAGCATTGGTCGTCGCTGAGTGATCGCGATCAGCAGTGGTGGTGGAATATGTTGTCACTGAGCAGAAGAGAGTATGCTTGCTTGTTTTGTAGCGAGTAGCTAAACTACGTCGTTGGATTAGTTGGAACGACAGCGTTTTGGTTTGGTGGGCGAGACTCAGTAGTGAGCAGCGTTGGTCTTCAGATTTGAGAGAGATCTGAGTGTGTAGAGGACGACGCCGCTTTGAGTTTCAGAATCCTCTTGTGTTAGAAATTCAGATATGAGTAGCGGGTGACGTGTCCAGTTCTGATAGTGGACTTGTGCGACGTCGTTTGAGTTAGTAGAGATCTGCTTTGGCGTAGTGTGAGATCTGTTGCGAGATCTAGATCTAGCGGGAATATGAGCTTTGTACTTTAAGTTTTCGGTGGGATCTGTTTAGTGGCCTTGAGCAGATTTGAGTATTTATAGAGAGCTTTGACCCTTGTCTATTATTGTTTTCCTCGACACTTAGAAATATTTCCGATTGTTGAACTCTGTCGCGATACCCTAGCTACTGTTCACCGAACCTTATATTCTTAGACTGCCGACGGTAGACAGCTTCGTTTGAGGTGAGAGTGGTAGCGCTGGACTCCTCTTGCTGAGACGCTTCGTTTGGATACTGCTTTTGGACGCTTTCTTGAAGCTGGTGAGGTGTGCGAAGACATCTCCCTTGTGTAGTCTATTAGCGTTCCGTTCTAGCTTGTTGGAGTAAGTGTTCAGATCCTACCTTGTGCTTGTTTAGAGCCTTCTGTTGTGTTAGAAAGGTAGGACAAACATGGGTTGAGCTTGTAGCTCCCAATTCGTGGTTTCTATGTTACTGTCCCTGAGTTAGTGTTTGTATTTAGCTTAGTAGGTGTGAGATCTGTGTTGCTCGGGACCCCGTTGTAGTAATTGTAGCACAGAAGACTTGAGGTACGGATGTGAGCTTGTTTTACAGCTTTGGATTGAGCATGGGTGATTATGCTTGCTGCTATGTATGCGTTGCGTATTGTATATGATTCTGTGTTGAACATTGCATATGTTGCATACACACATTTATCATATTGAGCTCATATTTGTTGTAGCCGTGGCTTTTGTTCCTTGTATTGATATGTGCGTACCAGGATGCTATTGAGGCCGAGCGGGTAACTCCCGTACCTCATCTCCCTGCTGGGATCTGTTAGCCACTATGAGCGGAGTGGGTAGCTCCCACATCTCATGAGTTGGGCAACAGCGGGTTGATCTGTGTTTGCATCTGGCGTGTGCTGAGACGAGTGGGTGGCTCCCATATACTCACACACCCCGTGGCCACTGTTGTTCAGTCGTATCTGTTCTTGATCTGCTTTGAGATTCTGGCTCCCTGCCTTTGGTTTTATCCTTCTGTTGTTCTCAGCTGTTCATGCATAGCATCTGCAGATTACTTGTTGCTTTCCGTTAGCTGTTTTATATTGCTCTCCGTACTGGGATTTAACCCCATGTCCCTCTGGGGCTGGTGTTGTTTGCCTGTGTATGTGTTTTCAGGTTATCATGGTTACTCTGCTGGTCGTGGAGTAGACCCAGCTGATGGTGCCCTGGAGGTTGTTAGAGTGTCCCAGTTAGCATATAGCATATATGTATAACCACTGTTAGCCGGGGAGTGCCCTGGGCTTGGTTGTATTACAGTTGTTTTCTGTAGTTCTTGTATTTGTTGAATTTTGTACTGTTGTTCTGAGTTATTTTAAATTACTGGGAAATTTTGAGTATTACAGTATTTTAAATTATGTTTTAATCGTCAGGCAAAAAGCGAAAATTTTAAGCCACTTTTGTATGCTTCCGCTATAGTTTTGCGTGGTTTAATTCTGCATTGTGCACGAGGCCTGACATTTTTGGTATCAGAGCTTAAGCTGGGATAAGCTCGATTTCTTTGATCACACTTGAGTCTAGGCACAGTGTTTCTTGTTGCATGTGCATGACTATGTGATTTAATTGTTCTGTGATATGTCTGTTGGCTGTGTGACCTTACCCTCTTAGTGTCTTCTTAGATGCCGCCTAGACGTAGGGGTAGAGGTAGAGGGCAGTTTCAGGAAGATTCCGAAGGTCAGAACGAGGAAGTGCAGCGTAGTGTTCCTCGTCGTGGACGCGATAGACAGATTGACTTAGAGGTAGATGAGCTGGCAGCCCGTGTGTATGATATGGAACTGGTGATGGCGAGGTTTCAGCAAATGAATCCTCAGACGTTCAATGGTGATGAGCCTAGTTCCGATGCTGAGTCTTGGTTGCAGTATATTACCGGGTTGTTCGACCGTGTCAGGTATGAAGCTGAGCGTAGGCTGAGTTTAGCTACGTTTCAGTTGAGAAGAAGTGTCGAGCGTTGGTGGAAAGGTGCTTCTAGGACACTCGAGGAGACATGTGTAGGGATTCGTGGAGTAGCTTCTGTACTGCCTTTCGTCAGGAGTACGTTCCGGAATCTTTTGTGAACGCCAGGGAGCGAGAGTTTGATAACCCGGTGCAGGGATCTTTGTCAGTGGGAGAGTATTCCCGAAGATTTTCTTCTCTTCTTGCGTATGTTCCGCATGTTGCTGGCCGAGAGAAGGCGAAGAGGAACAAGTTCATGGAGGGGCTCAAAGAATAGCTGTTCTTTTGTGTTGGCGGGTTCACCGGTGAGCTGTGCAGAAGCGGTGGATAGGGCTATAGACATTGAGGAAGGACTACAGAACCGTCGGTCGCGTGTTAGGCCGCAAGGGGTGCAAGGTAGTCGTCCCGTGGTTCCGGGGGTGCAACCTTCCCAGTCAGTGCAGTCGTCTTCGCCAACCCAGCAGCAGGTAGCCTAGCAGCCCGGACACAAGAGGTTTAGGCCTCGTGGTCGTCAGTTTAAGAAGAAATCTGGTTCTAGTTCTTCTGGCTCGGATAGTTCGAGCAGTGGCAGTAGCTCCAGGGTCGAGTATCACGGCCAGTGTGGAGGAAAGCATCCTACAGCGCAGTGTGTAGGTGTGCAGGGTTCGTGTAATGTCTGTGGTCAGTACGGACACTTTGCGAGAGTGTGTCCTTTGTCTGGATCTCAGCATACCGCCGCTCCACCGCAGGGTCGAGGTGGATCGTCTTGAGGTCGTTCTTTTCCAGCCCAGCAGCAGAGGTTAGGGAAGCCTCGGTTGAGGCCGTTTCAGCAGCCTGGTCCTTCGCGATTTGGACAGTCTTCCCATCCTTAGTTTTCTGGACCTCAGTTTGCCCAAGTGAATGCCATGACTAGGGAGCAAGCGGAAGGCACGCCAGGCGGAGGAGAGATTGTAGGTACTTGCTTTGTTTTTTATTTTCCTGCGCGTGTGTTGTTTATATAGGAGCATCGCATTCGTTTATTGCTGATGCATTTGTGGTTGAGAATGGTTTGCGTACCACATCTTTGTGTGATGCTGTATCTGTTGCGAATCCTGCCGGTGTGAGCCTATTCTCCAAGGAGATTTTGTTGAATGGCGTTCTTAGGTTTGGCGAGAGTGTGTTGTTAGACAACCTGATCAGGCTAGTGATGTGGTATTTCGATTGTACAGTGGGAATGGACGTGTTGTCTAGCTATAGGGCCAATGTGGACTGTTTCCATGGAGTTGTGCGGTTTAGGCCCCAATCTGGCGAGAAATGGAAATTCTATGGCCAAGATTCCTTTAGTTTCCGCGATGGAAATGTTTAGCCTGTTTTCGCTAGAAAATGCTGGTTTTATGATCTACGCCTTAGATGCGTCTTCTTATTCGAGCGTAGAGCTTAGTAGGGTTCCTGTGATACGACATTTCCCGGATGTGTTTTCGGAGGAGATTCCTGGTTTTCCTCCGAGAAGGGAGATAGACTTCAGCCTTGAGTTGGTACCTGGTACAGCCCCGATTTCGAGAGCTCCGTATCGTTTAGCGCCAGCTGAGTTAAGGGAGCTTGCTTAGTGATTTGCTGGAGAAAGGTTTCATTAGGCCTAGCATGTATCCGTGGGGAGCGCCTATCTTGTTTGTTAAGAAGAAGGACGGGTCGATGAGGATGTGCATCGACTTTATGCAGTTGAATAAGGCGACAGTGAAGAATAAGTACCCTTTGCCTAGGATCGATGACTTGTTTGATCAGATCCAGGGTTCAGCTGTGTTTTCTAAGATCGATCTGCGTTCGGGGTACCATCAGTTGCGCATCCGTGAGCAGGATGTTGAGAAGACTACGTTTCGTAGAAGGTATGGAATTATGAGTTTCTAGTTATGCCTTTTGGTTTGACGAATGTTCCCGCATTTTTCATGGATTTGATGAGATGCTAGTTCTTCAGAGCTTCGAGGCTCGCAGCTGTATGCTAAGTTTTCCAAGTGCGAGTTTTGGTTAGACCGAGTTGTGTTTCTGGGTCATGTGATTTCAGTCGATGGTATTTCTGTGGATCCCAGTAAGGTTGAGGCTGTGATTAACTGGGAGCGTCCCAAGAATGTTTTTGAGATTCGTAGTTTCTTGAGTTTGGCTGGCTATTATCGGTGGTTTATCGAAATATTTTCTAGCATAGCTACCAATGACGCAGTTGACTCAGAAAGACAAGAGGTTTGTGTGGACTGAGAAATGTGAGAATAGTTTTCTATTGCTCAAAGAGAAGCTACTAATGCGCCTGTGTTATCTTTGTCGTGTGGTCCAGGTGGTTTTGTGGTTTGTGCAGATGCTTCCTTGAATGGATTGGGTTGTGTGTTGATGCAGAATGGTCGAGTTATTGCATATGCCTCTCGGCAGTTGAAACCGCATGAGACTCGTTACCCAGTTCATGATTTGAAATTAGCGGCAGTGGTGTTTGCTTTGAAGATTTGGCGCCACTACCTGTATGGTGAGCAGTTTGTGGTGTACTCCGACCACAAGAGTCTTCAGTATCTGTTTTCTCAGTCAGATTTGAACATGAGACAGCGTAGATGGATGGTGCTGCTTAAGGATTTTGATTGTGATAAAATATCGGCCTGGGAAAGTGAATGTAGTTGCTGATGCGTTGAGCAGAAAGTCTCAAGTGGCGATGCTGTCTTCGGTGCAGATTTTGAAGGTCCATGAGCATCTAAGAACTACTGGTTGGCGATATTACCCAGCTGAGGATTATGTTGTGGTGTCTTCTTTTCAAGTTGAGCCACAGATTGTTGCTAGCATTAGAGCAGCTCAGAGGATTGATCCATCCATCCATGAGTTGAAGCTGAAGGTGAGAGCTGGACAGTTGGAGGACTGCTCTCTTTCATCAGATGGGTGTTTGAGGTTTCGTGGTAGGCTTGTTGTGCCAAATCTGGTTTATCTGAAGGAAGAGATCTTGCGAGAAGCGCATTGCAGTAGATACAGTGTCCATCCAGGTACAAGGAAGATGTATCATGCCTTGAAGCAACATTACTGGTGGGCAGGATTGAAGAGCGATACTGCTGATTTTGTAGCCCGATGTCTGATTTGTCAGCAAGTCAAGGCAGAGAGGATGAGATCTGGTGGTTTGTTGCAAAGCTTAGTGTAACGCCCAGAAATCCTAATTACGTTTTATTGAGCGCATGACTAGGGGGAAAATTTTATGTTAGCATCATTTCATGTCATTTATGGGATTATATGATTATTTTATGCCTTACTTTGCGCATGTCATTTTACAGTACTATTTGAGTTCCGGTAAGCGGGAACGAGACCGGAGACGACCAAATTGAAAATATTTTAAATGTTTTAGCCCTTAGACATATTTTAAAGCAAAATTTATTATATTATGCACCATTTCCAAAATAAATGAGATTTTATGCACAATTGTCGAAGGGGGGCCCTTTTTCGCCTATACGGGCTATTTTTATGAATTTTACTACACTTTTAAATTTGAGTGACCTTATATTACGAAAATTAGAGGCTTGATGTCTGCACTTTAAGTATTTTTAAGCATTTTTAATTAGAGAAGGGTTAGTTTTGGGAGTAAGCCTTTTATTTTAATTAAAACAAGTTGGAGGGGTCTTTTTGTACACCTCTCATTCACTCACCTCCCACAATTTCGAAAACCTACTCCCTAACCCTCTCCATTCAGCCGACTCCAGCCTCCTATTCCCCCCCTAGGTGGTCGAATTTTCAGATCCTTGGTTGGAACTCAAAGGTGTTTGGTCTAATCTATTGTCCTCCGCTCCGGTAACGCGTATCTCTACTCCTTTATTCGATCAAGGCATGTTGTATTCTTCTTTTCTCACCATTAAATCATACTAGACTGATTTTTATAAAAACAAATGTATGAATTGGCTGTGTTCTTGTCGGATCTATGCATTTTTGATTGCACCTCACGCATGGCTCACGTTTTCTTTCATGATCTCGATCGGTTTATGCATGGCTTCGGTTGAGGCAGGTTCTAGGGACCATGGCTTGGTTCAAGGTGGTCCTAGGGAGGGCTAGAGGTGGTCCATATTGGGAGCAATTGGGGCTGGACGCAGGAAAAGCCAAGTTGGCTCGGGTGCCCTATCGCGTGCGCGACGCACGCCGACCTTGGGAAGCTTTGTTCGAACCATGTGGCTCATGGTTCGAGCCAAGGCTGATCATGTTAGTACCGGCTGGACCTGGGGGTGGTCCAGCCGACGGGGCTCCGTCCAGGTCGACCGGAGTTGGGCGGCCGAAGGTTGGAAGTAGCGATGGGTCGTAGGTGTAGCTTTGGGTGGCGGCTAGGTAATGTTTAGGGTTTGCATGGATCGGTTTGGTTCAATTGAACCGATTGGTTCGGTTGGACCGGGGTCGGTTCTTCGAGTCACGAGTCAAATATTTTAAGTCCGGTCCGAGTTATTTTATTTATGGGCCGAGTGTTTTTATTTTATAGTACAAGTCATTTTATCGAGTCAAGTCAAACATTTTTAAGTCCAAATTTATTCTTGGTCAAAATGATTTTTGGGTCAATGATTTTAATTCAAAAGTTATTTTAAATTGTTATATTTTAAGTAATTTGGATTTTAAGTCAAATTGTTAGATTTTGGGCCGTTATTTTAAATGAGTTTTAACCCTGTTTTGACAGTGTTGGGCCAAGTATTTCAATTGATTTAAAAGGATTGATTCCTTGTTGTTGGGCAAAGTTTGAGTTGGGCTTAGTATTATTTTAAGTTTAGTTGAGGCTTTGGGCTTAGAGTTGGTGGGCCAGTCGCTTGAACAAGTCCTTGACCGGGCCGAGGAAATGTATAGGCCCATGAATATATATTTAGTTATATACGTAGTATGTTATGTATTTGAGTGTGAAATGTTTAAGGAAATTAAATATATACTGATGGGCCAAGCCTTTTTAAATTTGCATAATTTTATGACGTGCATGCATCATGAAAGTTTATGAAATGTTAACTCGTGAAGGTAAAAATATTTTGAGGGATTGAAGTGTTGTGGGGTCAAAGTTTAATGATGGGAGTTAGCCGGAGTTATATACGTAGTATGTTATGTATTTGAGTGTGAAATGTTTAAGGAAATTAAATATATACTGATGGGCCAAGCCTTTTTAAATTTGCATAATTTTATGACGTGCATGCATCATGAAAGTTTATGAAATGTTAACTCGTGAAGGAAAAATATTTTGAGGGATTGAAGTGTTGTGGGGCAAAGTTTAATGATGGGAGTTAGCCGGGTAGCCAGACCCGGGGATCCCCTGTTTTAATTTATGAGCTAATGGATCCATGTGTGACATCAACACTGAAGTGGCAGCACAGAGGTGTGACATATAAGGATCCCGAGGTAAGGTCGGGTGAACCACACCGCCACGTACGTTGGTTTATAGATTGATCAATCGATTATGGCTCACATTTCATGGATATGACTCTCATGTTCTTTTAAGTTATGTTATGTTTATGCCATGCCTTAATATATATATGTTATACGATGAAGTTATGTATGACCGCATTATGACTCAATGTTTTAAGATATTTCACGCACGCATGTCATGAAATTATGTTCCTATACGTATGTGCTTGCATGTGGTTTTATTATATGTACTTTATTATTATCGGATAGAGCATGCTGGGCCTTTAGGCTCACTAGGTTTAAATGGTGCAGGTGAGCATGATGCTGATTTTATTCCGACCGACGTGAGGACCTCTGATGCTCCGCTGTGGCTGTTACCCCGTGACCACTCGGTTATTTTATGCCATTGTTTTTAAACATGTTCAGTTTTTCGCATCAGTTTTAAATACTCTGATTTTTATGTTAGATCGTGCGATATGGATTGGGGATACTTTGCTGTTAGTTTTAAACGTACATTGAGATGATATTTTCAAATGCTTTAAGTTATGGTTTTTCATTTATAGCTTTTATTAAATGTTTATTCCACATTTGCTTTTCAAAAAAAAAAATTAAGAGGTTTAGCACGTTTCAAAATGGTATCAGAGCGGTGGTTCTGGTGGGGTACTAGCCTGCTGCGTGGAGCTCGAAAGTCGCACTGCCAGTCTGTGAGTTTAGGCTTTTATGATTTATGTTTATGTTTGCATGCTGCATGTTTATCTTTGCCTTAGCTTTACCTTGGATTTTAAGAGTTAAACGCCTTGTCATGCACTTAAATTTACGCGAAGGGGTTTTGTTTGCCAGTATGCCTCCCCGACGTTTTAGAGAGCAGCAGCAGGATGACGACACGCCTCCTCCTCCTCCTCCACCACCCCAGATGACGCCGTTTGAGAGGGCTAACGTGGAGATGTTATCTGGGATTACCAGATTACTGGAGAGACAGTCGAAGCGACCCGGAAAGTCGCATGAGGAGGACGTCGCAGAGAGGTTCCGCAAGCAGGGACCTAAGGAATTTTCTGGCACCATAGATCCGCTCGTTGCTGAGAACTGTATCACTGGAGACCATTTTTGCCTACATGGGTCTCCCGGGCGCTGATAAGGTCAGATGTGCTATCTCCATGATGAGAAGAGACGCAGCTCTTGTTAGAGTAGGTGCACAACTAGCCAACTTGTGGCGTGTGGGTTCTTGTTGACTCTTTGTAAAACGATATTTATTTATGAAATTCGTATTCTTTTATGTCATTCTTTATCTTCATTATTTTATAATGTTAACAATTGTGTTGGATAAAGACCTAGAATGCACCGTAGTGTATGTTAGATGTGATAGTTGATATGATGGCTATCATGAAACACATCTAATAGTCACTGTGTATTCTAAACTCGTTCCTAGTCGATTGGGCCGTCAAAATGAGGATAAGGCCGCCCGAGCTTGAGACTAGCATCTGCGATGTGAAGTACCACGTTTCATTGGTAGGGAACATTGTGATGTTCTGAGCATGCAGATGGATAGTGACATGATGATCTATCGAACTACCCTCGTTCGGACTTTTCAAGTGGTTACCATTTGTCGAGTGGATTAAGTCCGAGGTCTTGGTTGCACAGATTAGCCCTTATTACTCGAAACGTCATTGAGACTCTACATGATAGGTGCCTCAGTTTGACCCGTTTACCGACTTAGTTGGGGTCATTAGGTGGCGGGATTGGGTGAGGTCCCGATGCATGTAGGAGTCGATGCTTCGTTGTCGAGGATTCATCGCTCGCCTTTGTGCGTGGATATATTATGCAATCTGAGGAGATAATAGTGTGATAAATCTCTGGCCAGAGTACTAGATGTGTTTTAGGTAAATGGATTTACCTAGTAACACACGCGATGTCACTATTTGATCTCCAAGATGTATGCATGGTTATTGGATCTCTAGCGACTCTCGATTTACCAATGGTCGTTGATCTGATCGGGATATATGTGTTTAAAGGACCGTACTGTACACTAACCATGACCGACTGGTTCTTGTAGGCACTATCAGTGACACCTAGGGGATCATAGGGCGATGTTGCTAGACGCTTTACCATGATCCGATGGGTCAGTCTGAAATTGTGAATTCGGAGTCACCATTGTTGTGAGCCCACGGCTAGCTGTATCCCTGAACCATTGAGGGTCACACAAGTACTGGATTCTCGATTCCCACATGGAAATTAAGCTCAATTTGTTTAGCATAGGAGGAGGAAGGATGGAAGTGCGACTCCCTAAAATTAAACAGGGGTCAAAATGCAATTTCCCTGAAGTTTGGGCTAGTTTGACTATCCTTGAAACTTGCAGGGGCCAACTGCTATTTTGGACTAGGTGGTCCGAAAATTTTTTTTCGCATCATAATACTCAATTTTGTAAACTGTGTATATCGGTCCGATCTGATCGTCGATCGGGATTATGATGGAGCCACGGTGATGGACTTGAAACGAATGTTCACCCTGGGCCTGGGCCCGACCCAAGCCCATTGGACCGGTTCAAGCCCATGTATCCTCTATATATATATTGGCCCTAGGGTTGCATTACGTACACAACACAACCCTACAAACCCTAGAGCAAGCCGCCTCCTCCCTCTCCACTCCTCTCGGCCGACCCCCCCCCTTGCGCTGCCGCCCGCCGCCGTGCTCCGCCGCCTGTCGTCGCCGTCGGACTTGTTCCAACCGTCTGGACGAGGAGATTCCGTCCATGAAATATTCGTCATGTTTTCTAGTGCAGACTGATGAAGGGATCGTGATTTCAGTCATGGACCGGATTAGGAGAACGACAACCGCCTACCGTTGAAGTGCCGATTTCCTCGTGAAATTGGTCGAATCCAGGCGCCTAGACGCCAGCAAGGTACCAATCTAAAACACCGTATGGATGTTTTATTGCTTTTTATACTATGTATTGACCATTCCCAGTTCAAAAATTTTAAATCTTCCGCTGCGCCCCGGGAGCGGGATCCGGATCCATCGCTGCGCCAACAGCTCTTTGGTGGGAGAGCGCAGTGGTTGGCTTAATACTGGAGAGCCTGTCATGGGAGAGATTCAAGGCGGTATTCTATGAGAAGTATTTCACTACAGATGCCTGGATCCAGTTGATTCGGGAGTTCATGAGTCTCCGCCAGGGAGACAGTTCGGTTGCTGAGTATGTGAGACTTTTTGAGCTTGGGTGTCACTTTGTGCCCTCTATCTCACTTGTGGAGAGCGAGAAATTGAGGCAGTTCACTGATGGACTGCGACCAGACATCCACCACGATGTTACCATGGCGGACGTGACTACCTATATGGCCACAGTGAACAGGGTTTACCGGTCCGATAGGGGCCGGAAGGACATGAGGGAGGATTATCAGAGGAAGAGGCAGTTACAGCCGCCCGTCAGGGGCCAGTCTTCGCATCCACCAGCGAAGAGACCGTTTCAAAGGCCTTCTAAGGGCCCAAATCAGCAGGGACAGCAGCCGCATAGACCACAAGGCCAGCAGAGGCCGCAGCAGCAGGGGGCCAGCGCACCTAGACCCGGAGGATTTCCGATCTGCAACGAGTGCAACAAGTAGCATTCCGGACCGTGCAGGGCTGGATTGTTAGAGTAGATGCCCAACTAGCCAACTTGTGGCGTGTGGGTTTTATAGACTCTTGTACAAACAATCTTTATATATGATATTCGCATTCTTTTATATGGCATTCTTTACTTTCATTATGTGTGTAATGATTTACAATTGCGTTGAGTAAAGACCTAGAATGCACTGAAGCGTATGTTAGATGTGATAGTGGGTATGACGGCTATCATGAAACACATCTAATAGTCGCTGTGTATTCTAAACATGTTCCTAGTCGATTGGGCCGTAAAAATGAGGATAAGGCCGCCCGAGTTCGAGACTAGTATATGCGATGCGAAGTACCATGTTTCATTGGTAGGGA
>KQ990092.1:99251-134804 GCA_001598015.1 Dorcoceras hygrometricum
GGATTATTGTTATACCGGTTGGAGCCAGGCACAAGTGCCAGCGAGGTAACATGCTAAAACGCCCTATGTATGACGATTACTGTAATTGTCTGTTTTTCGTATTGATCGCCTCCCGGCACCTGTTTCTTGTTCTTCCGCTGCCTAGCCGGGGGGCGGATCCGGATCCCCAACATGGATCAGGGAAGTGCTTTCATTGCAAGGAACCGGGACACATTTCCAGAGATTGCCCTAAGAAGAGACAGACCACGAGTCGTGCCTTCGTGATGCAGGCAGAGGCGGCAGATCCGGATACTACTTTGCTCACGGGTATTCCTCTTAAGGATTTCCGCCATTTCTATGATTTTTTAGTTTAGTGTTTGTTGTAGACAGATTGCATGATGAGTAGAACACTAATAGGAGATTCATGCCTTAGACTGGTTGAACTTAGTGGAACTGTATGCCTTCTAGGACTTCTATGTGATCATGGACCGTAGGGCTAGATAACCTAGAACATGTGTTAGGCATCTGAACTACTTGTTGAGACCTAGTTTAATTGTAAACGCGTGCATGTGTAATGTTTCCGTTTCAGGCGAGATTCGTGTGCTTGGGGTCACTACCCTTGCATTATTAGACTCAGGGGCGACCCACTCGTTTATTTCGATTGTGTTCATGCAGAGGATGGGTATTACACCGGAGAGCTTGGGTATGGCTCTCGCAGTGACGGTCCCGTCAGGAGAGGAGCTGACGACGTCCAGAGTAGTTCAGGGATTGATTATTATGTTCCAGGATCATGCAGTCCAAGCAGATTTAGTTGTGTTGCCGATGTAAGGATTCGATCTCATCCTAGGCATGGATTGGTTGATGGAGTTTGGAGCGGTGATTGACTTCCAGCGGAGGACAGTTACGATCAAGCCACCAGGGCAAGAGGCTTTTGTTTTTGAGGCAACGAGGAGACAGCGGAAGCCCAGATTCATATATTTCTTACAGGACAGGAAGCTAGTTGAGAACGGATGTCAGGCATTCTTGGCCAGTGTTACTGCTTCAGGAGATTCAACAGGCCCTTCATTGTCTGATGTGGAGGTAGTCAGGGACTTCGCAGATATTTTCACCGACGATGTCGCAGGAGTTCCACCAGAGAGAGAGGTGGAGTTTTCTATTGAGCTGATTCCAGGTACAGTGCCTATCTCTAAGGCACAATATCGTTTAGCTCCTACCGAGATGAAGGAGTTGAAGGAGCAGATTCAGGAGTTGCTTGACAAGGGGTTCATTCTCCCTAGTTTTTTTCCATGGGGTGCTCCAGTTATATTTGTGAAGAAGAAGGATGGTAGCATGAGGTTGTGTATTGACTACCGGGAGTTGAACAGAGTTACCGTGAAGAACAGATATCCGCTCCCATGGATAGAGGACTTATTTGATCAGTTACAGGGAGCTACGGTGTTCTCGAAGGTCGACTTGAGATCTGGCTACCATCAGCTAAGAGTTAGATAGGAGGACGTGTCCAAGACTGCTTTTCGGACACGCTACGGCCACTACGAGTTCTTGGTGATGCCGTTTGGTCTGATGAACACGGATAGAGGACTTATTTGATCAGTTACAGGGAGCTACGGTGTTCTCGAAGGTCGACTTGAGATCTGGCTACCATCAGCTAAGAGTTAGATAGGAGGACGTGTCCAAGACTGCTTTTCGGACACGCTACGGCCACTACGAGTTCTTGGTGATGCCGTTTGGTCTGATGAACACCCCAGCAATTTTTATGGATCTGATGAACAGGGTATTCAGGCAGTATCTGACCAGTTCATCATCGTGTTCATCGACGATATTCTGATTTATTCGAGGAGCTTTGAGGAGCATAGACAGCACTTGCAGACAGCTTTGCAGACTTTGAGGGAGCACAAGTTATACGCCAAGTTCAGCAAGTGCGAGTTTTGGCTGGAGCAGGTGGCTTTCTTAGGGCATATTGTGTCGAGAGATGGGATTTCTGTTGACCCATCGAAAGTAGAGGCAGTGCAGAACTGGGGGATTCCAAAGAATGCAGCGGAGATTCGTAGTTTCTTGGGCTTGGCAGGTTATTATCGAAAATTCATCAAGGGCTTCTCCTCTATTTCAGTGCCCTTGACAGCCTTGACCAGGAAGAATGCGAAGTATGTGTGGAGTACCGAGTGTCAGAGGAGCTTTGATCAGCTGAAGGAGGCCCTTACTTCAGCACCAGTATTAGCTATGCCAGTGGACCACGAGGAGTTTGTGGTTTATACAGATGCTTCTCTGAGAGGGTTAGGTGCAGTTCTGATGCAGGGAGGTAAGGTTATTGCGTATGCGTCGAGACAGCTGAAGAGTTATGAGCAGAACTATCCGACACACGATCTGGAGCTTGCAGCAGTAGTGTTCGCACTGAAGATTTGGAGACACTATTTATACGGCGAAAATTGTCAGATATTCACCGACCACAATAGTCTCAAGTACTTCTTCACCCAGAAGGAGCTGAACATGAGGCAGCGCAGATGTTTAGAGTTGGTGAAGGATTATGACTGTGACATTAGCTACCATCCGGGTAAGGCTAATGTTGTGGCAGATGCGTTGAGCCGGAAGACTGCAGTGGTGTCTTGTTTATCAATTGAGAGACCATTACAGACTGAGATAGAGAGGTTTGGTCTAGAGCTTTATTCAGGAGGCTGTGTACCGAATTTGGCAGCGCTCACTATTCAGCCGACCCTTCGAGAGCGGATCAGAGAGGGGCAGGCCTCCGATGAGCAGTTACAGCAGTGGAGACAGCGTGATGAGGATAGAGGACGAGGTCTGTACACTGTTGAGGATGGAATTACTCGTTTCAAGGGTCGCATGTGGGTACCCAATACTGGTCAGTTGAGAGCCGAGATCTTATCTGAGGCTCATGCATCGACGTAATCCATCCACCCAGGGAGTACGAATATGTACAGGGATTTGCAGACACTTTACTGGTGTCCAGGGATGACGAGGGATATTGGATGATTTGTGTAGAGTGTTTGACCTGTCAGCAGGTCAAGGCAGAGCACCAGCGACCAGCAGGGTTGCTACAGCCACTCCTTATCCCTGATTGGCAATGGGAGAACATCATGATGGATTTTGTGGTTGGATTACCCAGGAGTCCCAGAGGCTTTACGGCGATCTGGGTGATCGTGGATCGACTCACCAAGTCCGCACACTTTCTATCGGTGAAGACCACTTTCACATTGACACAGTATGCAGAGCTATACATTAGGGAGATTGTCAGGCTGTATGGCATACCAGTCTCTATTGTGTCAGATAGGGATTCCAGGTTTACTTCTACGTTTTGGAGGAGCTTGCACGCTGCATTGGGAACCAAGCTATCATTCAGTACAGCTTTTCACCCGCAGACAGACGGTCAGTCGGAGAGAGTCATCCAGATTCTAGATGATTTAATGAGAGACTGCGTGATAGATTTTCAGGGTACGTGGGATTCTAGGTTGCCCTTGGTAGAGTTAACGCACAATAACAGTTTTCAGGCATCGATTGGGATGGATGTTGGCACACAATGGCGGATCCGGATCCCGCTTCACGGGGGAGCAGGGGAAATTAAAATTATGCCCCGAGATGCGTTCAATACATTAAAACAATCCTATAAACATTCATAGGGCGTTCATAGAATCGTTACCTTGCTGGCGTCTAGGCGCCTGGCTCCAACCAGAATTCACAGGGAAGTTCTGGCTCTTCACGGTAGGCGGCGGTAGATCCTCCAATCAGGTCCACGACTGGAAACCTGATTCCTCCGTCAATCTGCACTAGAAGATCTGACAGATTTCAGCATGGACGGAAACTCCTCGTCGCGGTGATCGAAACAAGTCCGATCACGTAGGCGGCACACGACGACGACATGGGGCGACGGCCGGCGGCGTGAGGTTGAGGGAGAGGAGGGGCGGCCGAGTGTGAAGTGTGGAGGCTAGGGTTGTGAGTTAATTGTAATGATTGTAGCCCTAGACCAACTTAAGTAATTAAAGATGGTACATGGGCTTGAACCGGCCCATTGGACCTGGGGCGGGCCCAGTCCAATATATGAACATTCGGTTCATTTAAATCACTACGGTTTCATCATAACTCCGATCGACGATCAGATCGGACCGATCGACTAAGTTTCCAAAACTGAATCGACTCCTACATGCATCGGGGTCTCACCCAATCCCGCCGCCTAATGACCCCAATTGAGTCGGCAAATGGGTCAAAGTGAGACGCCTATCATGTAGAGTCTCAATGACATTTCGAGTCGTGAGGACTAATCAAGTCAACCAAGACCTCGGACTTATCCACTCGCAAATGGTAACCACTTGGAAAGTCCGAACGAGGGTAGATCGATAGATCACCAGGTCACTATCCATATGCATGCTCAGAACATCACGATGTTCCCTACCAATGAAACATGGTACTTCGCATCGCAGATACTAGTCTCAAGCTCTGGCGGCCTTATCCTCATTTTGACGGTCCAATCGACTAGGAACTAATTCAGAATGCACAGTGACTATTAGATGTGTTTCATGATAGCCATCATATCCACTATCACATCTAACATACACTATAGTGCATTCTAGATCTTTATCCAACACAATTGTTAACATTATATAGCATAATGAAAATAAAGAACGCCATAAATAAATGCGAATATCATATATTAAGACTGTCATATACAAGAGTCTATAAAACCCACACGCCACAAGTTGGCTAGTTGGGCATCTACTCTAACAATCTCCCACTTGCCCTATAGCCAACTACTCATCAGACGCAGTCCCATTGTTTCGCGATGTTTTTCAAACAACGGCCCTGGCAAGGGCTTCGTAAGTGGATCAGCAATGTTGTCCGCAGAGGTGACTCTCTCAACTGCTATGTCACCTCTAGCCACAATATCCCGGATTATGTGGTATTTCCTCAGTATATGTTTGGATCTTTGATGAGACCTAGGATCCTTTGCTTGCACAACGGCACCCGTATTGTCGCAGTACACCGGGACTGGACCAACTCCATCAGGAATGACGCCCAACTCTTGGACGAAATTACTTATCCAAACCGCCTCCTTAGCAGCAGCTGATGCTGCGATGTACTCAGCCTCAGTGGTTGAATCCGCGATGGTGTCTTGCTTGGAACTCTTCCAAGAGACAGCACCACCATTGAGCATGAATACAAATCCAGAGGTAGACTTCGAATCATCCACGTCACATTGGAAGCTAGAATCAGTGTAGCCTTCTAGTTTCAGTTCACCACCCCCGTAGACCATGAACATATTCTTAGTCCTTCGCAAGTACTTAAGAATATATTTCACAGCCTTCCAATGCAATCGGCCGGGGTTGGCTTGGTAGCGGCGCATGACACTCAGAGCATATGCGACATCCGGTCTAGTTGAGATCATGCCATACATAATGCTGCCTATTGCCGAGACATATGGCACACGTGCCATACTCTCTATCTCCTCATCAGTCTTTGGACAAATAGACTTAGATAGAGTTATCCCGTGGCACATAGGTAGGTGTCCTCTCTTGGACAATTCCATAGAGAACCTCTTAAGTATGGTATCTATGTAGGTAGCTTGGGTGAGTCCGAGCATCCTTTTCGATCTATCTCGATAGATCTGTATTCCAAGAATATAGGATGCTTCACCCATGTCCTTCATCGAGAATCTACAAGACAACCATACTTTAGTTGACTGCAGCATTCCTACATCATTCCCAATGAGTAGAATGTCATCAACGTAAAGTACAAGGAATATCACAGCGCTTTTAACTACCTTCTTATATACACATGGCTCCTCGGGATTCTTGATGAAACCAAATTCCTTAATTGTTTCATCGAATCTCAAGTTCCAACTCCTCGATGCTTGTTTGAGACCGTAGATCGATCTCTGAAGTTTGCATACCTTATGCTCACTTCCTACAGATGTGAACCCTCAGGATGCGTCATATAGATCTCTTCCTTAATTTTTCCATTAAGGAACGCAGTTTTCACATCCATTTGCCATATCTCATAGTCTTACCATGCGGCTATGCCAGTAACGATTCTAATCGACTTGAACATTGCGACTGGTGAGAAGGTTTCATCATATTCAACACCTTGCCTTTAGAGGTAACCTTTCGCGACCAGTCGTGCCTTGTAGGTCATTACCTTACCATCAGGCCCAAGTTTCCTCTTGTACACCCATTTGCACCCAATAGGAACAATTCCTTCGGGAGGGTTAACAAGAGTCCAAACTTGGTTCGCATGCATTGAGTCAAACTCAGACTGCATTGCTCGGAAATTGCCTCCTTGAAAGTCCTTGGATCACATCCAACAACTTGATCACCCTGATCATCTTCAAGAAGGAAACCATATCTTTCAGGAGCCCTAGGAACCCTTTCGGATCTCCTAGGTGCGACCATTTCTGGCACTGGATCTGGAGGTGCGGGAGATTCACTTGGTACTTCAGTTGGTTCTCGAACCTCTTCGAGTTCTACTATTTTGCCCTTTCTATCAAGTAGAAATTCCCTTTCCATGAAGGTGGCATTCCTAGAAACAAACACTTTTGTTTCGTTTGGATAGTAGAAGCAGTATCCAATAGAATTCTTTGGATACCCAATGAAGTAGCACAAGATGGACCTAGTATCCAGCTTATCTCCCACTGTCTGCTTCACGTAAGCAGGACATCCCCAAATCCTCATAAATGAGTATTTGGGTGGTTTGCCCATCCATATCTCATATGGAGTCTTATCCACTACCTTGGTGTGGACATTGTTCAACAACATTACCGCCGTTTCGAGCGCATATCCCCAAAACGAGGTACGAAGTTCAGTGAAGCTCATCATAGATCGAACCATGTCCATCAAGGTTCGATTACGACGCTCCGCTACACCATTGAGCTGTGGTGTGGCCGGAGGGGTCCACTGTGAGAGAATCCCATTCTCTTTGAGATAGTCTTGAAATTGAGCACTCAAGTATTCACCACCTCGATCGGATCGAAGTGCTTTAATACTTTTGCCTAGCTGATTTTCTACTTTAGCCTTGAATTCTTTGAACCTTTCAAAGGATTCAGACTTGTGCTTCATTAAGTACAAGTACCCATACCTAGAGTAATCATCGGTAAAGGTGATGAAGTATGTGTGACCGTACTTAGTACCAATACTAAGTGGGCCACACACATCAGTATGGATCAAATCCAATGAGCCTTGAGCACGTTCAGGCTTGCCCTTGAAGGGTTGTTTAGTCATCTTTCCCTTGAGACAAGACTCACAAGTCGGTAGGGAGTTAATGTCTGACAGATCAAACATGTCACTCCTAACTAACTAGTTCATCCTACTTAGGGAAATATGACCTAGCCTAGCATGCCAAAGTTGTGCTGGGTTTAAGCTATCATTTTTTCTTTTAATCGTTGTTTTATGTGTTTCCACATCGCGAGTTGGAAATTCTTTTAATTTTAAGGTGTATAAATCGTTTTCACGTTCCCCAATACCAATTAAACATTCATTCTTGTAATTATTGCAAATCGAATTAGCAAACATACAAGACTATCCATCACTATCAAGCATAGAAACAGAAATAATGTTCTTTATTAATTCGGGAACAAATAAAACGTTTCTCAATAACATTAAAATCAGAAGACAGAAATAAATAAACATCTCCTATAGCTACTGCAGCAACTATTGCTCCATTGCCAAGCCTCAAGTGGGTCTCACCCTCTCTAAGACGTCGGCTTCTTGTCATCACCTGCAAATCATTGCAGATATGAGATCCACATCCGGTATCAAGTACCCAAGAAGTCGAATTAAGAGACATATTTATTTCGATATAGAACAAACCTTTTGCAGTTCGCAACTGCTCGAGGTACTCCTTGCAGTTCCTCCTCCAGTGCCCAGGCTTGTGGCAGTGGTGGCAAACATCCTCGGACTTGTTTGGCTTGGAAGCCTTTGCTTTTGGCTTCTTAGTGGGCTTTTCCTCCTTCGTAGGGGCAGAACGCTTCTTACCCTTGCGTTTGGGCCCCTTCTTCGAAGAGGAAAAAGAGCCCATAAGGAGGACGGGCTTGTCCTTCTTTATGGTTCCCTCAAACATGACCAGCATGTTAACCACCTCTTCGAGGGTGGCTGCCAGCTTGTTCATGTTTAAGTTGACCACAAAGGGGTGGAATGCAGCGGGTAGTGAGAGGAGAAGCACATCCACACACAGCTCGTGTGGAAGTGTGATATCAAGGCCCTCCAGCTTTTCAACGAGCCCAATCATACGAACCCCATGCTCGCGGACCAAAGTCCCATCGCACATGCGGCTCGTCATCAGCTCCTTGACAGCGGTGAACATCTCATGTCGAGAGTTCTCCCCATACAGTTCCTTGAGATGAAAGAGTATGTCAGCAGCATACTTAGTCTTCTCAAAGCGCCGTTGCATTTCGTTGGACATCGATGACATCACATAGCATCGAGTCTTAAGCTCGTCGTTCCACCATTGTTGAAGCATAATCAGCTCCTCAGGGCTGATATCGGCAGGGGCTTCCTTCGGAGGGCTCTTCTCTATCGTATAGAGAAGTTTCTCCAAAGCCAACACAATGTTGAGGTTTCGAAACCAGTCTTGGTAGTTCAGACCGGTGAACTTGTTGCTATCCAGTATAGCAGCGAGTGGTTTTTTGATCGAAGACATTTTAAAGCAGTTTATACTGAAAAGAAAACCAGACATGCATTACTAACTATATATGAAAAACGCTAAGACATAAAACAAGGTCATTTAGTTTTATGAATTACCCTCCCACTATTTTAACGATTTCACCACCCTCTAATGAAATCGGGAAAGCAAGTTTCCTTAGTGGGTACACAGAGTCCAATCGAGCGATCATGATCCCGAATAATATCAGCCAACCATGACCCCCAAAAGGTAGAATTAAATTGCAACCGGTGCAACCTCCATGTATTTTACCTCACGTCCAGTAAGGGCCCAATAATATGACGCCGATTACTATCACGTGTCAAGATGACCCATCAATGTTGAGTCGTGAAGGACGGTCCCCTTAACTTCCCCAATAATATGAGCCAACGTTAAAGGGAGTTCCAACCGACTCACAACGAGTGTCAATGACGTTTACAGCTTTCCGACATACATAACCCCCTAAATAATATGAGCCGGGCCATTTATGCGGGTAGCATCAGCGTACACCCATTGTTGATGGAAGGTAGGGATAATTTAAACAGATTTAAATTCCCTTAGTTTATCGAATAAACTCTTGATATTAGTTTTAAATCGTATTTAAAACGAGGGATTTTATTTTGAAAATTTGGTCTCATGCAATTTTAAATCACAATTTAAAATAAAGCGGATTTAACATATATCGAATATATACAACTTTGGTATGATCGATCGCGAGAGCTATGCGGTCTGTGGTTGCCAATCACGGACCTGGGTCCAGTAATAGGTGAAATGCAATATGCAATGCAATCCTATTACAATGGCTTCCGGTTTTACAGATCTTCGGTCTTCAATATCCTTGATCGTCATCTCCACCGTCTTCAATTGTCCTCCCACTAAATCTAGTAATTTACATTTAAATTTCCATGACAAGTAAGGGATACAATTCTCAAGGGGTGGGAACGGGCCACAAACAGACCCACTTTAAATGATAAATCAACAATATATTACAACCGAAATCGCAAAACCTAAAGCATACACCTAACACATTGGGCACGACTCTCGATCATCCCAAACATGCAATCAATATAATTAATTTGCATAAAGTTAAATAATCAAATCAAATTTGATATTTACCCACAAAATCATATTTTAATTATAAATCGCATTTTATAAATAAAATCGCATTTTGTCGACAAAATCATATTTTAATCAACAAAATCATATTTTAATTATAAAATCATATTTCATAATTAAAATCATATTTTACAATTTTAATTACATCATATTGGGCTTAAAACGATTTTAGGCCCAAAATCTCAAAAATTTCAAAATGGACCAAAATCGGCCCAATATCGAATATTGGCCCAAAAACTTCATGGGCTGCCCGGGACAGGCCCAAACAAACCTAGAAGAAAATTAGACATCGCAACGATGCCGGGATGTTCGCAGGATGGCGGCCGACGCCGCCAACATCGCGTGCGGCGCATGGCCGCACACCGCCGCGCCAAGCGCGGCACTTCCTCGCAACAACGTGCGCAAACCTTGGCGCACGTCAGGCCGACCACCGTGCAACATATTGTGCGTGGCCGCTGGCCACGGCCGGCCAGCATGCAGCAATCGCGCGGCCAGCGCGCGACTTAAACCTGGTTATCGCGCGGCCAGCGCGCGACTTAAACCTGGCCATCGCGCGGCCAGCGCGCGATGGTGTCGCGCATGCCATAGCTTGCGCGCGACGGGTGTGTTAGAGTAAATGCCCAACTAGCCAACTTGTGGCGTGTGGGTTTATAGACTCTTGTATGAAACAATATTTATATATGATATAAGCATTTATTTATATGGCATTCTTTACTTTCATTGTGTTGTATGATGATTAACAATTGTGTTGAGTAAAGACCTAGAATACACTAAAGTGTATGTTAGATGTGATAGTGGGTATGACGGCTATCATGAAACACATCTAATAGTCACTGTGTATTCTGAACATGTTCCTAGTCAATTGGGCCGTCAAAATGAGGACAAGGCCGCCCGAGCTAGAGACTATTATCTGCGATGCGAAGGACCATGTTTCATAGGTAGGGAACATTGTGATGTTCTGAGCATGCAGATAGATAGTGACCCGGTGATCTATCGAACTACCCTCCTTCGGACTTTCCAAGTGGTTACCATTTGTCGAGTGGATTATCAGTGATACCTAGGGGATCATGGGGCGATGTTGCTAGACGCTCTTACCATGATCCGTTGGGCAGGTCCGGAATTGTGATTCCGGAGCCACAATGGTTGTGGGCCCACGGCTAGCTGTATCCCTGAACCATTGCGGGTCACACAAGTACTGGATTCGAGATTCCAGCACGGATACTCAGCTCAATGTGTTGATCATGAGAAGAGGATTTTGGGGAGTGCGACTTCCTAAAAGTCAACAGGGGTCAAGTCGTGATTTCCCGATGTTGAGGGGCAAAACGGTCATTTTTCACTGGGGTTCTGAAAAATGGTTTTTCAGATCATAATGTTCAGTTTTGGAAACTGAGTCGATCTGTCCGATCTGATCGGCGATCGGAGTTACGATGAAGTCTCGGTGATGGGGATGAACCGAATGTTCATCCGTTGAACCCGGGCCCGTTGGGCCGGATCCAAATCCATCACCAAGTCTATTTAATTAGACTTAAGCTTCATTATAACACAACATAACTCTCCTAACCCTAAACCTAAGCAATATCTGCCGTCCCCTCTCCTCAAGCCTCACGCCGCCGCCGCCGGTGCACGCCGCCGCTTCTCCGGAAATCGTTCCGGCCAATCTTGACGAGGAGAATACGTCCGCACCGATCTCGTCAGGCCTTCTAGTGCAGGCTGACGAAGGAGTCTCGCTTCTTGTCGTGGACCGGATTGACGTTATCTACCGCTGCCTACCGTGAAGTGCCGGTTTCCTCGAAAAACTGGTCGGAGCCAGGCACGAGTTGCCAGCAAGGTACTCTACAAAACACCCTATGAATGTCATAGATTGATTGTTTATTTGAAACTGTATTGATCGTCTCCCGGCAATTTTTGTTCTTCCGCTGCCTCGTCTGGAGGCGTGATCCGGATCCGCCGCGGTTCCCCAACAGTGGTATCAGAGCCAAGGTTTTCGGATCTGATCAATACAGTATTGCCATATTGTATCTAATGTTTCAATTTTTCAGAATCGAAAAAAAATTTCAGGCTGGAGCAGCCGCGGCGCCCCAACGCGCGCATAGACGCGCGCGATACGTGCGCGCTGGCCGCGCATGGCTGGCGCTTCGTCGGGCGCTGTCTCGTTGCGCAACTAGGAGGGACAATGCGCGCTGGCCGCGCATGGTGGCCGGCCAAGGGTCGCTGGCCTCGCGCACACGTTTGCTCGGTGGTCGAGTTGCGCCGCGCAGCCGTGCACCTTGGATTGGCGTGACGATGCGCAGTGTCGCATGCGGCCTGCTGCCGTTCGATGGGCGCTGGTTTCTGCGTGACCGGCCGATGAACTCGCATGGATGCGTGCTGCTGGACGCGCAACGTGCGCATGGTTGCGTCGCGCTTGTCGCGGCCGAGCGGCCTTGTGTCGCGTGAAAAATTCCTGATGGCGGCCGCCGGCCGGCGGCCACTCCGGCGATGTCGTGACGGCTGATTTCTTCTAGGGTTTAGTTCGGGCCTGTCCCAGGCAGCCCGTGAAGTTTTCGGGCCGATATACGATACCGGGCCCGTTTTGGTCGATTTTGAAATTTTGAGATTTTTGGGCCTAGAATTGTTTTAAGCCCAATTTGATAGATTTAAATTAGTAAAATGTGATTTTAATTATAAAATATGATTTTATAATGAAATATGATTTTGTTGATTAAAATTTGGTTTTATCGACAAAATACGCGATTTTATGATTAAAATATGATTTTGCGATAAATAATAGGATTATTTAATTTATGCATGTTAATTAGATTATCTGCATGATTGGGATGATCGAGAGCCGTGCCCAATGTGTTAGGTGTATGCAATTTGTTTTTGTGATTCGGTTGTATTAATATTTTGATTATCATTTAAAGTGGGCCTGTTTATGGCCCGTTCCCACCCCTTGATAAATGTATCCCTTGTATGTCATGGTAAATTTAAATGTAAAATTACTAGATTTAGTGGGAGGACATCAGAAGACGGTGGACAATGACGATCAAGATATTGAAGACCGAAGATCTGTAAAACCGGAAGCTTTGTAATAGGATTGCATTGCATATTGCATTACCCCTAGGATTGGACCCAGGTCCGTAACTGGCAACCACGGACCGCATAGCTCTCGCGATCGATCATCCCAATGTTTCCTTATTTATGTTGATATATAGTTTAATTTAATCCGCATGTTGCATGTTTTAAATTTGATTTAAAATAAATGCATGAGACCAAAGTTTTTCAAAATAAAATCCCTCGTTTTAAATGTGATTTAAAACTTATATCAAGATAACAAGTTTATTTGATAAACTAAAGGGTATTTTAAAATTGTTTAAATTTCCCTACCTTCCATCAACAATGGGTGTACGTCGATGCTACCCGTATACATGGCCCGGCTCATATTATTGAGGGTGTCATGTATGCCGGAAAGCTGTCCACGCCATTGTCAACTGTTGTGAGTCGGTGGGGACTCTCTTTAACGTTGGCTCATATTATTGGGGACGTTAAGGGGACCGTCCTTCACGACTCAACATTGATGGGTCATCTTGACACGTGACAGTAAACGGCGTCATATTATTGGGCCCTTACTGGACGTGAGGTGAATACATGGAGGTTGCACCGGTTGCAATCGGAAACTACCTTTTGGGGGTCATGGATGACTGATATTATTCGGGTCCATGATCGCTTGATTGGGCTCCGTGTACCCACTAAAGAAACCTGTTTTCTCGATTTCATTAGAGGGTGGTGAAATCGTTAAAATAGTGGGAGGGTAATTCATAAAACTTAATGACCAATGTTTTATGTCTTAGCGATTATTAATATATAGTTAGTAACGTATGTCCGTTTGCCCCTGCCGATATCAGCCCTGCGGAGCTGGTAACGCTTAAACAATGGTGGGACGACGAGTTTAAGCTCGGTGCTATGTGATGGCATCGATGTCCAATGAAATGCAACGGCGTTTTGAGAGACGAGTATGCTGCTGACATACGTTTTTCATCTCGAAAGAGCTGTACGGGGAGAACTCTCGACATGAGAGGTTCACGGCTGTCAAAGAGCTTATGACAAGCCGCATGCGCGATGGGACTTCGGTCCGCGAGCATGGGGTTCGTATGATTGGGCTCGTTGAAAAGATGTCGGGCCTTGATATCGCACTTCCACACGAGCTGTCGGTGGATGTACTTCTCCTCTCACTGCCCGCCGCATTTGACCCCTTTGTGGTCAACTTCAACATGAACAAGCTGGAAGCCACCCTTGAAGAGGTGGTTAACATGCTTGTAGTGTTTGAAGGGACCATAAAGAAGGATAAACCCGTCCTCCTCATGGGCTCTTCTTCCTCTGTGAAGAAGAGGCCCAAACGCAGGAGCAAGAAACGTTCTGCTCCGGCGAAGGAGGAATAGTCCGCCAAGAAGCCAAAGGCAAAGGCTTCCAAACAAAACAAGTCTGAGGATGTTTGCCACCACTGCCACAAGGCTGGGCATTGGAGGAGGAACTGCAAGGAGTACCTCGAGCAGTTGCGAACTGCGAAAGGTATGTTCTATATTGAAATAAATATGTCTCTAAATTCAACTTCTTGGGTACTTGATACCGGATGTGGATCTCATATCTGCGATGATTTGCAGGTGATGACAAGAATCCGACGTCTTAGAGAGGGTGAGACCCACTTGAGGCTTGGCAATGGAGCATGGGTTGCTCCTATAACCATAGGAGATGTTTATTTATTTCTGTCTTCTGATTTTAAGTTGTTATTGAGAAACATTTTATTTGTTCCCGAATTAATAAAGAACATTATTTCTGTTTCTATGCTTGATAGTGATGGATATTTTTGTATGTTTGCTAATTTGATTTGCAATATTTATAAGAATGAATGTTTAATTTGAATTGGGGAACGCGAAAACGATTTATACACCTTAAAATTAAAAGACGTTCCAACTCGCGATGTCGAAGCACATACAACAACGATTAAACGGAAACATGATAACTTGAACCCAGCACAACTTTGGCACGCTAGGCTAGGTCACATTTCTCTAAGTAGGATGAACAAGTTAGTTAGGAGTGACATGTTTGATATGTCAGACATTAGCTCCCTACCGACTTGTGAATCCTATCTTAAGGGAAAGATGACCAAGCAACCCTTCAAGGGCAAGGGTGAGCGTGCTCAAGGCCTATTGGATTTGATCCATACTGATGTGTGCGGCCCGTTTAGTAGTGGTGCTAAATATGATCACACATACTTCATCACCTTTACCGATGATTACTCTAGGTATGGGTACTTTTACTTGATGAAGTACAAGTCTGAATCCTTTGAAAGGTTCAAAGAATTCAAGGCTAGAAAATCAATTAGGCAAAAGTATTAAAGCACTTCGATCCGATCGAGGTGTTGAATACTTGAGTGCTGAATTTCAAAACTATCTGAAAGAGAATGTGATTCTCGCACAGTGGACTCCTCCGGCCACACCACAGCTCAATGGTGTAGCGGAGCGTCGTAATCGGACCTTGTTGGACATGGTTCGATCAATGATGAGCTTCACTGAACTTCCTACCTCGTTTTGGGGCTATGCGCTCGAAACGGCGGTAATGTTGTTGAACAATGTCCACACCAAGGTAGTGGATAAGACTCCATATGAGATATGGATTGGCAAACCACCCAAGTACTCATACATGAGGATTTGGGGATGTCCTGCTTACGTGAAGCAGACAGTGGGAGATAAGCTGGATACGAGATCCACCTTATGCTACTTCATTGGGTATCCAAAGAATTCCATTGGATACTACTTCTACTATCCGAGCGAAACAAAAGTGTTTGTTTCCAGGAATGCCACCTTTATGGAAAGGGAATTTCTACTTGATAGAAAGGGCAGAATAGTAGAACTCGAAGAGGTTCGAGATCCAATCGAAGTACCAGGTGAGTCTCCCGCACCTACAGAGCCAATACCAGAAATGGTCGCACCTAGGAGATCCGAAAGGGTTCCTAGGGCTCCTGAGAGATATTGTTTTCTCCTTGAAGATGATCAAAGTGATCAAGTTGTTGGATCTGATCCAAGAACTTTCAAGGAGGCAATTTCTGATGCTGATTCTAATTTGTGGGTTGAAGCAATACAGTCTGAGTTTGACTCAATGCATGCTAACCAAGTTTGGACTCTTGTTAATCCTCCCAAAGAAATTATTCCTATTGGGTGTAAATGGGTATACAAGAGGAAACTTGGGACTGATGGTAAGGTAATGACCTACAAGGCACGACTGGTCGCGAAAGGTTACACTCAAAGGCAAGGTGTTGACTATGATGAAACCTTCTTGCCAGTCGCAATGTTCAAGTCAATTAGAATCTTGTTAGCCATAGCCGCATGGTACGACTATGAGATATGGCAAATGGATGTGAAAACTGCGTTCCTTAATGGAAACATTAAGGAAGAGATCTATATGACGCAACCTGAGGGTTTCACATCTGTTGGAAGCGAGCATAAGGTATGCAAGCTTCAGAGATCGATCTACGGTCTCAAACAAGCATCACGAAGTTGGAACCTGATATTCGACGAAACAATTAAGGAATTTGGTTTCATCAAGAATCCCGAGGAGCCATGTGTCTATAAGAAGGTAGTTAAAAGCGCTGTGACATTCCTCGTACTTTATGTTGATGACATTCTACACATTGGGAATGATGTAGGAATGCTGCAGTCAACTAAAGTATGGTTGTCTAGTAGATTTTCGATGAAGGACATGGGTGAAGCATCCTATATTCTTGGAATACATATCTATCGAGATAGATCGAAACGGATGCTCGGACTCACCCAAGCTACCTACATCGATACCATATTTAAGAGGTTCTCTATGGAAGAGTCCAAGAGAGGACACCTACCTATGTTCCATGGGGTCACTCTATCTAAGTCTATGTGTCCAAAGACTAATGAGGAGATACAGAGTATGACACGTGTGCCATATGCCTCGGCAATAGGTAGTATTATGTATGGCATGATCTCGACTAGACCGGATGTCGCATATGCTCTGAGTGTCACGAGCCGCTACCAGGCCAACCCCGGCCAATTGCATTGGAAGGCTGTGAAGGATATTCTTAAGTACTTCGGAAGGACTAAGATATGTTCATGGTCTATGGGGGTGGTTAACTGAAACTGGAAGGCTACACTGATTCTAGCTTCCAGTGTGACGTGGAGTGATTCGAAAATCAACCTCTGGATTTGTATTCATGCTCAATGGTGGTGCTGTCTCTTGGAAGAGTTCCAAGCAAGACACCATCGCGGATTCAACCACTGAAGCTGAGTACATCGCAGCATCAGCTGCTGCAAATGAGGCCGTTTGGATAAGGAATTTCGTCCAAGAGTTGGGCGTCATTCCATGTTTCATTGGTAGGGAACATTGTGATGTTCTGAGCATGCAGATAGATAGTGACCTGGTGATCTATCGAACTACCCTCGTTCGGACTTTCCAAGTGGTTACCATTTGTCGAGTGGATAAGTCCGAGGTCTTGGTTGGTACTCGATTAGTCCTAACGACTCGAAACGTCATTGAGACTCTACATGATAGGCGTCTCAATTTGACTCGTTTGCCGACTCACTTGGGTCATCAGGCGGCGGGATTGGGTGAGACCATGATGCATTTAGGAGTCGATGCATCGTTGTCGAGGATTCACCGCTTGCAGACATGCGTGGATATCCTATGCTATCTGAGGGGATAATAGTGTATAAATCTCTGGCCAGAGTACTGGAAGTGTTTTAGGTAAATGGGTTTACCTAGTTATACTCGCGATGTCACTATTAGATCTCCAAGATGTATGCATGGCTATCGGATCTATAGCGACTCTCGATTTACCAATGGTCGTTGATCTGATCGGGATATATGGATTGAAAGGACCGTACTGTACGATAACCACGACCAACTGGTTCTTGCAGGCACTATCAGTGATACCTAGGGGATCATGGGGCGATGTTGCCAGACGCTCTTACCATGATCCGTTGGGCAAGTCCGGGATTGTGATTCCGAAGCCACAATGGTTGTGGGCCCACGGCTAGCTGTATCCCTGAACCATTGAGGGTCACACAAGTACTGGATTCGAGATTCCAACACGGATACTCAGCTCAATGTGTTGAGCATGAGAAGAGGATTTTGGGGAGTGCGACATCCTTAAAGTCAACAGGGGTCAAGTCGTGATTTCCCGATGTTGAGGGGCAAAACAGTCATTTTGCACTGGGGTTCTGAAAAATGGTTTTTCAGATCATAATGTTCAGTTTTGGAAACTGAGTCGATCGGTCCGATCTGATCGGCGATCGGAGTTACGATGAAGTCTCGGTGATGGGGATGAACCGAATGTTCATCCGTTGGACCCGGGCCCGTTGGGCCGGATCCAAATCCATCACCAAGTCTATTTAAGTAGACTTAAGCTTCATTATAACACAACATAACTCTCCTAACCCTAAACCTAAGCAATAGCCGCCGCCCCCTCTCCTCAAGCCTCACGCCGCCGCTTCGCCGGAAATCGTTCCGGCCAATATTGACGAGGAGTCTCGCTTCTGGTCATGGACCGGATTGACGTTATCTACCGCCGCCTACCGTGAAGTGCCGGTTTCCTCGAGAAACTGGTCGGAGCCAGGCACGAGTTGCCAGCAAGGTACTCTACAAAACACCCTATGAATGTCATAGATTGGTTGTTTATTTGAAACTGTATTGATCGTCTCCCGGCAATTTTTGTTCTTCCGCTGCCTCGCCGGGAGACGTGATCTGGATCCGCCGCGGTTCCCCAACAGGGTGGTCGCCGCCGCACATGGCGGCGGCCGGCAGCATGCTCCAACATTTTTTTTTTGTTTTGATTTCAAAAATCGAGATTCGATACAATTATGGCACAATTATGTATTGAAGGATCCGAGCCTGAGCTCTGATACCACTGTTGGCACACAATGGCGGATCCGGATCCCGCTTCCCGGGGGCGCAGCGGAAATTAAAACTATGCCCCGAGATGCGTTCAATACATTATAACAATCCTATAAACATTCATAGGGCGTTCATAGAATCGTTAACTTGCTGGCGTCTAGGCGCCTGGCTCCAACCAGAATTCACAGGGAAGTTCTGGCTCTTCACGGTAGGCGGCGGTAGATCCTTCAATCAGGTCCACGACCGGAAACCTGATTCCTCCGTCAATATGCACTAGAAGATCTGAAAGATTTCAGCACGGACGGAAACTCCTCGTCGTGGTGATCGAAACAAGTCCGATCACGTAGATGGCGGCACACGGCGACGGCACGGGGCGGCGCAAGGCGGCGGCCGGCGGCGTGAGGTTGAGGGAGAGGAGGGGCGACCGAGTGTGAAGTGTGGAGGCTAGGGTTGTGAGTTAATTTTAATGATTGTAGACCTAGACCAACTTAAGTAATTAAAGATGGTACATGGGCTTGAACCGGCCCATTGGACCTGGGGCGGGCCCAGTCCAATATATGAACATTCGGTTCATTTAAATCACTACGGTTTCATCATAACTTCGATCGACGATCAGATCGGACCGATCGACTAAGTTTCCTAAACTGAACATTATGATGCGAAAAACAATTTTTCAGATTACCTAGTCCAAAATGACAGTTTTGCCCCTCAACAGTGGGAAATCGCAATTTGACCCCTGTTGATTTTTAGGAAGTCGCACTCCCTAAAATCCTCTTTCTATGCTCAACACATTGAGCTCAGTTTCCGTGCGGGAATCAAGAATCCAGTACTTGTGTGACCCTCAATGGTTCAGGGATACAGCTAGCCGTGGGCCCACAACCGTTGTGGCTCCGAAATCACAATTTCGGACTTGCCCAACAGACCATGGTAAAGCACCTAGCAACATCGCCCCATGATCCCCTAGGTATCACTGATAGTGCATGCAAGAACCAGTTGGTCGTGGTTAGCGTGCAGTACGGTCCTTTCAACACATATATCCCGATCAGATCAACGACCATTGGTAAATCGAGAGTCGCTAGAGATCCGATAGCTATGCATACATCTTGGGATCGAATAGTGACATCGCGAGTGTTACTAGGTAAACCCATTTACCTAAAATACATCTAGTACTCTGGCCAGAGATTTATACACTATTATCCCCTCAGATAGCATAGTAGTCCACGCATGAGAGCGAGCGGTGAATCCTCGACAACAAATCATCGACTCCTACATGCATCGGGACCTCACCCAATCCCGCCGCCTAATGATCCCAAGTGAGTCGGCAAATGGGTCAAAGTGAGACGCCTATCATGTAGAGTCTCAATGACGTTTCGAGTAGTGAGGACTAATCAGTACAACCAAGACCTCGTACTTATCCACTCGACAAATGGTAACCACTTGGAAAGTCCGAACGAGGGTAGTTCGATAGATCACCAGGTCACTATCCATCTGCATGCTCAGAACATCACGATGTTCCCTACCAATGAAACATGATACTTCGCATCGTAGATGCTAGTCTCAAGCTCGGGCGGCCTTATCCTCATTTTGACGGCCCAATCGACTAGGAACTAATTCAGAATGCACAGTGACTATTAGATGTGTTTCATGATAGCCATCATATCCACTATCACATCTAACATACACTATAGTGCATTCTAGGTCTTTATCCAACACAATTGTTAACAATATATAACATAATGAAAATAAAGAACGCCATAAATAAATCCGAATATCATATATAAAGATTGTCATAAACAAGAGTCTATAAAACCCACACGCCACAAGTTGGCTAGTTGGGCATCTACTCTAACAATGGCTCCTTATGAGGCTTTGTACGGGAGGAGGTGTAGGTCTCCCGTGCATTGGGATGAGGTTGGCGACAGGATTTTGACTGGACCAGAGATGGTGCAACAGACGACAGATATCGTGACCAGGATATGAGATCGGATGAGGACAGCTCAGAGTCGTCAAAAGAGTTATGCCGATCGTAGATAAGGAGATCTAGAGTTGGCAGTAGGGGACCATGTATTCGTGAGGATATCTCCCATGAAGTGCGTGATGCGCTTCGGCCTGAGAGGCAAGCTCAGTCCGAGATTCATTGGACCGTTTGAGATTTTGGAGAGGGTCGGTACATTGGCGTATCGGGTAGCATTACCTCCCAGTCTGTCAGCAGCGCATAACGTGTTCCATATTTTGATGTTACGGAAGTACGTCCCGAACCCATCTCATGTGTTGGACTTTGAGCCGCTTCAGTTGGCACCAGACTTATCTTTTGAGGAGCGGCCAGTTCAGATCTTAGCACAAGAGGAGTGTAGGCTTAGAGTGCGGAGGATTCCGATGGTCAAGGTCCGGTGGCAGAATCACTCGGTAGATGAGGCTACCTGGGAGACCGAGACCGATATGCGGATGCGCTACCCAGAGTTTTTCGGTACGTAACTTAATTTTGGGGACGAAATTTCTTTAAGGGGGAGAGTTGTAACGCCCAGAAATCCTAATTACATTTTATTGAGCGTATGACTAGGGGGAAAACTTTATGTTAGCATGATTTCATGTCATTTATGTGATTATATGATGATTTTTGCCTTACTTTGCGCATGTCATTTTACGGTACTGTTTGCGTTCCGGTAAGCGGGAATGAGACCGGAGACAACCAAATTGAAAATATTTTAAATGTTTTAGCCCTTAGACACATTTAAAGCAAAATTTATTATTTTATGCACCATTTCCAAAAAAATGAGATTTTATGCACAATTGTCGAGGGGGGGCCCGTTTTTCGCCTACACGGTCTATTTTTATGAATTTTACTACATTTTTAAATTTTAGAGACCTTATATTACGAAAAATAGAGGCTTGAAGTCTGCACTTTAAGTATTTTTAAGCATTTTTAATTAGAGGAAGGTTAGTTTTGGGAGTAAGCCTTTTATTTAATTAAAACAAGTTGTAGGGGTCTTTTTGTACACCTCTCATTCACTCACCTCCCACAATTTCGAAAACCTTCTCCCTCACCCTCTCCATTCAGCCGACTCCAGCCTCCTCTTCCCCCCCTAGGTGGTCGAATTTTCAGATCCTTGGTTGGAACTCAAAGGTGTTTGGTCTAATCTATTGTCCTCCGCTGCGGTAACGCGTATCTCTACTCCTTTCTTCGATCAAGGCATGTTGTATTCTTCTTTTCTCACCATTTAAATCGTATTAGACTGATTTTTATAAAAAAAATGTACGAATTGGCTGTGTTCTTGTCGGATCTATGCATTTTCGATTGCACCTCACGCATGGCTCACGTTTTCTTTCATGATATCGATCGGTTTATGCAAGGCTTCGATTGAGGCAGGTTCTAGGGAGCATGGCTCGGTTCAAGGTGTTCCTAGGGAGGGCTAGAGGTGGTCCATAGTGGGAGCAATTGGGGCTGGACGCTGGAAGAGCCAAGTTGGCTCGGGCGCCCTATCACGTGCGCGACGCACGCCGCCCTTGGGAAGCTTCGTTCGAAACATGTGGCTCATGGTTCGAGCCAAGGCTGGTCATGTTAGGACCGGCTGGACCTGGGGTTGGTCCAGACGGCGGGGCTCCGGCCAGGTCGGCCGGAGTTGGGCGGCCGAAGGCTGGAAGTAGCGACGGGTCGTAGGTGGAGCGCTTGGGGTGGCGGCTAGGTAATGTTTAGGGTTTGCCTGGATCGGTTTAGTTCAATTGAACCGGTTGGTTCGGTTGGACCAGGGTCGGTTCTTCGAGTCCCGAGTCAAATATTTTAAGACCGGTCCGAGTTATTTTATTTATGGGCCGGGTGGTTTTATTTTAAAGTCCAAGTCATTTTATCGAGTCAAGTCAAACATTTTTAAGTCAAAATTTATTCTTGGTCAAAATGAATTTTGGGTCAATGATTTTAAGTCAAAAGTTATTTTAAATTGTTAACTTTTAAGTAATTTGGATTTTAAGTCAAATTTGTTAGATTTTGGACCGTTATTTTAAATGAGTTTTAAGCCTGTTTTGACAGTGTTGGGCCAAGTCTTTCAATTGATTTTAAAGGATTGATTCCTTGTTTTTGGGCCAAGTTTGAGTTGGGCTTAGTATTATTTTAAGTTTAGTTGAGGTTTTGGGCTTAGATTTAGTGGGTCAGTCGCTTGAACCAGTCCTTGACCGGGCCGAGGAAATGTATAGACCCATGAATATATATTTAATTATATACATAGTATGTTATGTATTTGAGTATGAAATGTTTAAGGAAATTAAATATATATTGATGGGCCAAGCCTTTTTAAATTTGCATAATTTTATGAAATGCATGCATCATGAAAGTTTATGAAATGTTAAGGCATGAAGGAAAAATATTTTTTGAGGGATTGAAGTGTAGTGGGGCAAAGTTTAATGATGGGAGTTAGCCGGGTAGTCGGACCCGGGGATCCCCTATTTTAATGTATGAGCTTATGGATCCATGTGTGACATCATGGTGAAGTGGCAGCACAGAGGTGTGACATATAGCATGGATATGACTCGCATGTACTTTTAGTTATGTTATGTTATGCCATGCCTTAATATATATATGTTATACGATGAAGTTATGTATGACCGCATTATGACTCAATGTTTTAAGATCTTTCACGCACGCATGTCATGAAATTATGTTCCTATACGTTTGTGCCTGCATGTGGTTTTATTATATGTACTTTGTTATTATCGGATAGAGCATGCTGGGCCTTTAGGCTCACTAGGTTTAAATGGTGCAGGTGAGCATGATGCTGATTTTATTCCGACCGGCGGTGTGGACCTCTGATACTCCGCTGCGGCTGTTACCCCGTGACCACTCAGTTATTTTATGCCATTGTTTTTAAACATGTTCAGTTTTCCGCAACAGTTTTTAATACTGTGATTTTTATGTTAGCTCGTGCGATGTGGATTGGGGATACTTTGCTGTTAGTTTTAAACGGATGTTGAGATGATATTTTCAAATGCTTTAAGTTATGGTTTTTCATTTATAGCTTTTACTAAATGTTTATTCCACATCTGCTTTTCAAAAAAAAAATTTAAGAGGTTTAGCACGTTTCACTTAGAGGTGCCCCAATGGAATTTGGAGCACATCGCTATGGATTTCGTCAGGCATTTGCCTCGTTCCAGCAGAGGTTTTGATGCGGTTTGGGTTGTGATAGACAGATTTTCGAAGTCTGCGCGCTTCAATACCTACAACATGACTTATCCCTTGAAGAAGATGGCGAATTTGTACGTAGATTTTGTGGTGAGTTTGCATGGTGTGCCAGTTTCTATTGTTTCAGATCGTGATCCAAGATTTACTTCCTGGTTTTGGAAGAGTTTGCAAACAGCTTTGGGTACTAGATTGGTGATGAGTACAGGCGTATCACCCCCAGACAGATGGCCAATCTGAGAGGACTATCCAGATTTTAGAGGATATGTTGAGAGCTGTTGTGATGGATTTTAGTGGTAGCTGGCAAGATTCGTTATCTTTGATTGAGTTTTCCTAGAATAACAGCTATCAGGTCACGATTGGCATGACACCATTTGAAGCTTTGTATGGTAGAAAGTACAGATCGCCGATATGTTGGGAAGAAGTGGGGGAGAAGCAGCTGTCTTCTCCAGAGTTTGTGCAGCAGATGAGAGATCAGGTGGATTTGATTCGCCAGCGAATGAAAGCTGCACAAGATCCCCAAGAAAGTTATACGAATAAGAGGCGTAGGCATTTAGAATTTGAGGTTGGTGATCTAGTTTTCCTTAAGGTTTCTCCTTTTCGTAGTGTTATGAGATTTGGTCTCAAGGAAACGTTGGCTCCTCGTTATGTTGGTCCTTATGAGATAGCTGAGAGGATTGGCCCGTTGGCATACCGTTTGCTGTTGCCACCAGATTTGTCCTCCTTACATGATGTGTTTCATGTATCGATGTTGAGGAAGTATGAGCCAGATCCCTCGCATGTGTTGAGAACTGACGAGGTGGAGTTAGATCGAACTTTGAGTTACGTTGAGTATCCCTTGCAGATCTTGGATAAAAAAGGGAAACAACTGAGAAATAAGACCATTCGCTTGGTGATGGTCCAGTGGAGCAAACATGGTAGAGAGGAAGCTACTTGGGAACCGGAAGAAAGATGCAGTGTGAGTGGCCGCATCTGTTTGAGTGAGTATTGTATCATATTCCAATAGTTGGTTCTTTGTTATTTCCCGGAAGATGTTTTCTTATGTTCTTTTCCCCAGTTATCTTGAACTATTGATTTGGAGTTGATTGATTTCGAGGACGAAATCCTGTTTTAGTGGGGGAGAGATGTGAGACCCGAAAGTTTATAATGATTAATTGAGTTAATTAATCGGGTTTTTTTGGATTCAGATTTGAGAGAACGAGTCTGGGTGTCCAGCTTTGCATTGGTCGTCGCTGAGTGATCGCGTTTAGCAGTGGTGGTGGAATCTTTTGTCGCTGAGAAGAAGAGAGAACGCTTGCTTTTTTGTTCGAGTAGCTAAACTATGCCGTTTGGATTAGTTGGAACGACAGCGTTTTGGTTTGGCGGGCGAGACTCAGTAGTGAGCAGCGTTGGTCTTCAGATTTGAGAGAGATCTGAGTGTGTAGAGGACGACGCCGTTTTGAGTTTCAGATTCCTCTTGCGTTAGAAATTCAGATCTGAGTAGCGGGTGACGTTTCCAGTGTTGGGATCCGGATCAGCCCCCCCGGCTAGGCAGCAGAAGAACAGAAAAAAGATGCCGGGAGACGATCAATACGAAAAATTCAATAACAAACTACGACATTCATAGGATGTTTAGGTGCTACCTTGCTGGCACTTGTGCCTGGCTCCAACCGTAGTTACAATAACGTCGGCTCTTCTCGGTAGATTGCGGTGGATATCGCCAATCCGGTCCACGACCAGAAACGAGACTCCTTCGTCAGCCTGCACTAGAAGGACTGACGAGATCAGCACGAACGGATTCTCCTCGTCGAATTGGCCGGAAACGATTTTCAGGCGAAGACGGGCGGCGGCGGCGGCTTGTAGAGAGGAGGGAGGGCGGCGGCCAATGCTTTTAGGGTTAGGTTAAGTGTTAAGTGTCTTGAAGTCTAGTCTTAATTCTATATTAAATAGAATTAAAGGTGGACTTGGACCGGCCCAACGGGCCCGGGTCCAACGATGAACATTCAGTTCATCTCCACCACCGAGACTTCATCGTAACTCCGATCGCCGATCAGATCGGACCGATCGATTCAGTTTCCAAAACTGAACACTATGATCTGAAAAACCGTTTTTCAGAACCCCAGTGCAAAAATGACCGTTTTGCCCTTCAACAGCAGGGAACCCCGGTTTGACCCCTGTTGACTTTTAGGAAGTCGCACTCCCCAAAATCCTCTCCTCGCGCTCAACACATTGAGCTGAGTATCCGTGCGGGAATCTCGAATCTAGTACTTGTGTGACCTTCAATGGTTCAGGGATACAGCTAGCCGTGGGCCCACAACCATTGTGGCTCCTCGAACTCGGGCGGCCTTATCCTCATTTTGACGGCCCAATCGACTAGGAACAGTTCAGAATACACAGTGACTATTAGATGTGTTTCATGATAGCCGTCATACCCACTATCACATCTAACATACACTTGAGTGCATTCTAGGTCTTTACTCAACGCAATTGTAAATCATTATACACACAATGAAAGTAAAGAATGCCATATGGATAAATGCGAATATTATATATAAAGATTGTCATATACAAGAGTCTATAAACCCACACGCCACAAGTTGGCTAGTTGGGCATCTACTCTAACATCCAGTTGCGATAGTGGACTTGTGCGACGTCGTTTGAGTTAGTAGAGATCTTCTTTGGCGTAGAGTGAGATCTGTTTCGAGCTCTGGATCTAGCGGGAATATCAGCTTTGTACCTTAAGTTGTCGGTGGGATCTGTTCAGTGACCTTGAGCAGATTTGAGTATTTATAGATAGCTTTGACCCTTGTCTATTATTGTTTTCCCCGATACTTAGAAATATTTCCCGATTGTTGAACTCTGTCGCGATACCCTAGCTACTGTTCACCGAAACTTATCTTCTCCGATTGCCGACGGTAGACAGCTCTTTTTGAAGTGAGAGTGGTAGCGCTGGACTCCTCTTGCTGAGACGCTTTGTTTGGATACTGCTTTTGGACGCTGCTTGAAGCTGGTGAGGTGTGCGAAGACATCTCCCTTGTGTAGTCTGTTAGCGTTCTGTCCTAACTTATTGGGGTAAGTGTTCAGATCCTACCTTGTGCTTGTTAAGAGTCTTCTGTTGTGTTAGAAGGGTATGACAGACTTGGGTTGATCTTGTAGCTCCCAATTCGTGGTTTCTGTGTTACTGTCCCTGAGTTAGTGTCTGTATTTGGCTTAGTAGGTGTGAGATCTGTGTTGCTCTGGACCCCGTTGTAGTAATTGTAGCACAGAAGACTTGAGGTACGGATGTGAGCTTGTTTTACAGCTTTGGATTTAGCATGTGTGATTATGCTTGCTGCTGTGTATGCGTTGCGTATTGTATATGATTATGTGTTGAACATTGCATATGTTGCATACACGCATTTATCATATTGAGCTCAGATCTGTTGTATCTGTGCCTTGTTGTATTGATATGTGCGTACCAGGATGCTGTTGAGGCCGAGCGGGTAACTCCCGTACCTCATCTCCCTGCTGGGATCTGTTAGCCACTATGAGCGGAGTGGGTAGCTCCCACATTTCATGAGTTGGGCAACAGTGGGTTGAGCTGTGTTTGCATCTGGTGTCGTGTGCTGAGACGAGTGGGTAGCTCCCATATACTCACACACCCCGTGGCCACTATTGTTCAGTCGTATCTGTTCTTGATCTGCTTTGAGATTCTGGATCCCTACCGTTGGTTGTAGCCTTCTGTTGTGCTCAGCTGTTCATGCATAGCATCTGTATACTACTTGTTGTTGCTTTCCGTTAGCTGTTTTATATTGCTCTCCGTACTGGGGTTTGACCCCATGTCCATCTGGGGCTGGTGTTGTTTGTCTGCGTATGTGTTTTCAGGTTGTCAAGGTTACTCTGCTGGTCATGAGTTGACCCAGATGGTGGTGCCCCAGGAGGTGGTTAGAGTGTCCCAGTTAGCGTATTGCATATATGTATAAGCACTGTTAGTCGGGGAGTGCCCTGGGCTTGGTTGTATTACAGTTGTTTTCTCTAGTGCTTGTATTTGTTGAATGTTGTACTGTTGTACTGATTTATTTTAAATTAATGAGATATTTTGAGTATTACAGTATTTTAAATTATGTTTTAATCGTCAGGCCAAAAGAGAAAATTTTAAGCCACTTTTGTATGCTTTCGCTATTGTTTTGCGTGGTTTAACTCTGTACTATGCACGAGGCCTGACATCAACCAACCCATACCCAAGATCAAATCAAAATCAGGCATAGGTAGAACAATCAAATCAACAGTCACTAGATTCCCATGAAGCCTAAGTTCTATGTTTCGAAGTACCCGGTTAGACAAAAGTTCTTCACCCGATGGTACAGTCATACAATCGCCCACAGATAACAAATCAGATTGTACCAACAGTTTCTTTACAAAAGACTCTTATATAAAAGAATGTGTAGCACCAGATTCAATCAAAGCATTAGTAGGCATGCCAGCTAAAATAATCATACCTGTGACCACGGTGGTATCCGGGTCTGCCTGCTCCACAGTCATCACAAAAGCTCGGCCTGCCACAGGTTGCTTCAGCTGTGGAAAATCCTTGGCATAGTGACCTGGTGCTCCGCATTTAAAGCATACGTTCATCCCCAATCTGCATTGACCCACATGGTTCTTATGTCACTTCGGACATACTGGCTTGTTGTCAACCTTTGGGGTAGTGGAGGTCGGTGGCCCTTGAAACTGAGGACGCTTCCCCTCAGGTCGCTGTGGCCAAATATTCTGCCTCTTGAACAGTCTCTGATCTCGAGGCTGAGATGCCTGTCATTTCAGTTTCCGCTCCTCCTCAATCTCCTTCCAGTCCTGTTCATCCCTCAAAGCTTTATCAACGGTTGCCCTATAATCCTTAGGCTCTGCCAGCCTAACATCATGCTTAATCGTCAGTCGCAAGCCATCAACAAAATTCCGCAGCTTCTCCTCCGCATCCCCTCCAATCAAGGGAACAAAATAGCAACCTCGCTCGAACTTGCGGACGTAGTCCCGCACAGATACATCCTTCTGCTTCAGTGTCATGAACTCCCGCTTCAATTCTGAGCGCACATCGGCAGTGAAATATTGATCATAAAATACCCTATTGAATCCATCCCAGGTGAGAGTAGCCAGGTCAACAGTCAACTTAGCTCCCTCCCACCAGATCATGGCATCATCCCATAGCATGTAGATGGCGCATCTAGGTCGGTCATGGTCCGCCATCTGAAGGTAGTCAAAGATAACCTCCAAAGATTTGATCCAGCTCTCCGCCACGAGTGGATCAGTAGAGCCAGCAAACTCCGTGGGGCACTGACGCCTGAAGCTGTCAGGTCTCATGCACAACACAGAGTTTAACCACGCAAACACATAGCGGAAGCAATAAAATAGTGGCTAAAATTTTTGCATTTGGCCTGACTGAAAGATAACATAATTTAAAATACTACAATACTCAAAATATCCCAGTTTTTAAAATAACTCAGTACGACAGTACAAAATTCAATAGAGACAAGCACTACAGAATACAACTGGAATACAATAAAGCACAGGGTACTCCCGGATAACAGTGCTTATACATATATGCTATACGCTAACTGGGACACTCTAACCATCTCCTGGGGCACCTCCAGCTGGGTCAACTCCACGACCAGTTGAGTAACCATGGTAACCTAAAAACACATACACAGGCAAACAACACCAGCCCCAGAGGGACATGGGGTCAAATCCCAGTACGGAGAGCAACTGAAAAACAGCAAATGAAAAGCAATAGATATTATAAAAATTCTATGCATGAATAGCTGAGTACAGATGGAAGGCTACAACGCAGGGAGCCAGAATCTCAAAGCTGATCAAGAACAGATGTAACTGAATAACAGTGACCACGGGGTGTGTCAGTATATGGGAGCTACCCACTCGTCTCAACGCACGGCACCAGATGCAAAACATAGCTCAACCCGCTGTTGCCCAACTCATGAGATGTGGGAGCTACCCACTTCGCTCATAGTGGCTTACAGATCCCAGCAGGGAGATGAGGTATACGGGAGTTACCCGCTCATCCTCAACAGGCATCCTGGTACGCTCAGATCAATACAACAAGGAACAAAAGGCACAGCTACAACAGATCTGAGCTCAATATGATAAATGCGTGTATGCAATAGGTAAAATGTCCAACACAGAACATATGCAACGAAGCAAAGCATACACAGCAGCAAGCATAATCACCCATGCTCAATCCAAAGCTGTAAAACAAGCTCAAATCCGTACCTCAAGTCTTCTGAGCTATAATTACAAAAAAGCAGTCCCGAGCAACACAGACACACCTGCAAAACCAAACACAGATAATAGCTCAGGGACATTAGAACAGAAAATACGAATTGGGAGTTACGATCTCAACCAAATCTGTCCTACCCTTCTAACACAACAGAAGGCTCTAAGCAAAGCACAAGATAGGATCTTAACACTTACCCAACAAGCTACCTCAACTGCTGACGAAATCCAACGTTTATGTTATGTTAGGATAAAATTTATTAAGTTTTTGTGATAACAAAATAATATAAGTACTGAAGTTAAGCTAAGATCTGGACAGACAAACGAAGATATCAACTACGTATTTGGAACATAGCATATTTCAGTCGACGGGTTGATTTTCAGCTGATGGTTGTTGAAGTATTCAGATGTTTCGTTGAGATTTTCAGATGCTAGATATCAGATGTTGATATTCGGGATTATTTCAGAGGTTGAATTATTACAGGTTATCAGTTTCTGGTACTGGATCAGTCGTTGGAATTCTACGATTAGCTTTTGGTATTCAATCAGCCGTTGGGATAAATTCAGCCGTTGGTTGGTAATCAGCAGATGTATTAGTTTCAGACGCAAGTTATTGAGTGTTAGCGTGTTTTGTTAAATGCTAGATATCAGATGTTGATATTCGGGATTATTTCAGAGGTTGAATTATTACAGGTTATCAGTTTCTGGTACTGGATCAGTCGTTGGAATTCTACGATTAGCTTTTGGTATTCAATCAGCCGTTGGGATAAATTCAGCCGTTGGTTGGTAATCAGCAGATGTATTAGTTTCAGACGCAAGTTATTGAGTGTTAGCGTGTTTTGTTAAAGATTGCAAAACGACATTGTTTGTATAAGTTGAAACGACAGCGTATTGGATTAGCGCGATAATTAATCCGATGGCTTTTTGCATATAATCATCTACTGGTATATCAGCCTTTGGTATATCAGCTGTTGGTATTTCAGCTGTTGGACAAATCAGGTGATGAAGTGTTCAGGCGTTGTAACCAGCCGTTAAGTCATAAAGGGAGATATTTCAAGCGATCAGCCGGTGCATATTTTCAGGAGTTGATGCTATCAGCTAGTGCATATTTCCAAGAGTTGAAGCTATCAGCTGGTGCATACTTTCAGATGTTCAAGTCATCAGCTGGTGTACAAACAATGAATTGATCCAAATTCGATCAAATACTCAAATTGGAAAAGATCTATGGCCATAACAGAATCGTACAATTGCCTGTAATTAAGGAGACAAGATCGGTACTATTTTGGGTAAATAGTACAATTTACAGAGGACGTTATACGGTGATTGCACAAATATAGAAAACGACAATCTAGTTCCGACGATGTGTAATTTACCATTTGGTGGAGCAGGATATACGGTTACAGATTATCAGATTTCAAAAAGGGATTTTATTTTCCTTTACAGAGTTAATCGACCGTTGCGAACGAAGACTATAAATAGCAGAAGTTTGAATTGAAGAACACACCTTCGCTATTGATACTTACCGTCACTCTGCCAATTTTCTGAGCGCATTGCAATTTGAAGTTATTCTCAAAAAGCTCACAACTCGAAGAACTTTCAAACAAGCTCATAGATTTATCTTCGAGTTTATTATCTGGTTCAATCTTTTGAATTGTGTTTCATTGTTTAAAAACCAGAGAATTTACAGCACTCAATAGATTTGTATTCCATCGTTGTATTCATTGTTGAGTCTGTAACAAACGCGCTGTCTAAAATCCGTTTGAAAAATATCATTCTAAGTGTTGTGAAACCAGCAGCTGCGTCTGCGTGATTGTTTGTGGAGTTGCTAGGAGTTCACCTTGAGCGAGGCTCGGTGATCGGGTGTTTGTAGAAGGCCTTCACGCATCAAATCTTCTAGTGAAACCTTCCTGAAAAGGAAGAATGGGAGACGTAGGATATTTATATCCGAACTTCCAGAAAAAAACTCTGTCCATTAACTCGTTACATTACGCATTATTTAGTGTTTACACTATTCACTGATTAATCGGTTTTCTTTCCACACATTTTTGTTAACCGAGAAATCAGCTTTTAAAACTGAGATACCTTAAGTCTGGTAACACTGACTTAAGTTAAGCGGTGCTTGTAAAAATAGTTTTAAACTGTTTCGAAAATGATACCTTAAGTCTGGTAACACTGACTTAAGTTAAGCGGTGCTTGTAAAAATAGTTTTAAACTGTTTCGAAAATTTAAAATACCAAGGAGTTCATTCAACCCCCCCTCCCTTCTGAATTCCTAGGCCTGTTTTCGTGCCATATTGATCCTATCAATTGGTATCAGAGCCTGCGAATCTCAGTTATTGAACAGTTGTTATTTGTGCATTATTATATCTCAATATGTCTACTTATCACAACAAGAATCCCATGTTTTCCAAGGAGGACTACGATGATTGGAAGATTCGCATGCAGGCGCATCTGGCTGCTCTAGATGATGAAATGTGGGCGGTTATCACTGAAGGGCCGCTGAAGATAATGAAGCCGAATCTAGCTTTTGCTATATCCAATGGTGAGCCTCAGTTCCTAGAGAAGAGCAGACATGAGTACACTAGTGAAGACAAGAAGAAAGCCAATCTGGACAATGTGGCCAGGGACTTTCTATACAAGACGTTGGACAAGGACAAAAACATGTTCAGCAAATCAAAACCTGCGCCACAGCTAAAGATATTTGGGAAAACCTATCTCAAGTATGTGAAGGAAGTGACGAAACGAAGGAGAACAAGCTGACGGTGGCTCAGCAGAAATACGAGTCAATAAAGATGAAGGATGGTGAAACAATGATGGAATTTGATGAAAGGTTCAGCGCTGTAGTAATAGAGCTGACCAGTCTTGTAAAGAGTACAGTAATTGAGAGCTGGCGTTGAAGGTCATGAGAGCTGTTAGAACAATATCTATTAAGTTTTGGTGATAACAAAAAGACAAAATGGATTGATCGATCAGTTGTCGCATTCAACAAGTGCTATTTTAATAGTTGGAGTTTTCATGAAGAGATCAGCAGTTGATTAGTTGGAGGAGTGCTAAACGACGGCGTCTTGATAAGGTGGAACGACGTCATTGGTATGCACAGTTACAGTTCAGCAGATACCTTCTTGAAGAGCTACAGCAGTTATTCGTGAAGATTCAGCAGATGGTATTCGATTTGAGTTCTATCGTGTTTTGCTAAGGATTGATAAACGACGGCGTTTAGATAAGTTGGAACGACGTCGTGGAAGTGCACTGTTTCGTTTCAGCAGAAGAAGTGTTCAGCAGATTCTTTGTTTAAGAGATCAACAGTTGGTTAAGTCTATTTGTTGGAGTTGCAACGACAGCGTTTGATTTAGTTGGAACGACAGCGTTTGGTTGATTCAGCAGAAGCGTTCTTTAGAGATTTCAGCAGATGCATTGTTTCAGCAGATGGCTACAGTGACTTCTACCAGCAGATGCTCTACTTGTTGTTAACCAGCAGATGCTTTACGAAGATAGCAAAACGGCGTCACTTGAATAAGTTGACACGACATCGTTTTTGCGAAAGGAATCAGCAGATGGAAAAACGCATACGCTATCAGCAGATGAATTCTTCCAAGCGTTTTTCCAGTCGAAGTTTTTGACAACGAAGATGAATGTAAGTGCTGATTTCCAAAGTAATTTCAGGCGCAAGCTCTAAGTATTTGAAATACGATCGTTTGCTCTCAAAGAAAAGATTTGTTGGATCGTACAGCTGCCTGGAATGAAGGGAACAAGTTAGGTACTATTTTGGGTGAATAGTACAGTGTACAGTGGCCGTTTCTCTATGCTTGCACAAAAATGGAAAGAAGACAAATTGGCTCTGTGGATGAGCGTTTGACCTTGCAGTGGAGCAGAGATTACGGTGTACTATTTTGGCAGTAATTCAAACGGGATTTATTTCCTTTGGAGAGTTAATGTTACCATTACAGCCGAAGCCTATAAATATCAGCAGAGGCTTTGAAGAAAACAACATCGCTTATTATCTTTGCTGTAACGCTGCGGGTGTTTGTAGAAAGGCTACACACATCAAAGTCTTTTAGTGCTACCTTCCGAGGAGGAAGAAGGGGAGACGTAGGATATTTGTATCCGAACTTCCAGAAACAAACTCTCGACTCAATCTCTTATTTACGCATTTATTTTGTGTTGCGCTTAGTTCATTGTTCACAAACCAATCGGGCCTATTTCCGCACATATTTTGTGGCTGAGAAGTTTGCTTATAACTGAGAACCAAACATTTTAAAAAGAACTTTGAAATAGAAAAATCGAAGGAGTTCATTCAACCCCCCCTTCTGAACTCCTATTTGCTTAGTGATCCTATTTCCGGGGACCATCAAGTGGTATCAGAGCGGGAATCTCAGTTATTGAACATATTATCTTTGTGCTTTATATCTTTCAAATATTTCTACCTCACAAAATAAGATTCCCTTGTTTTCCAGAGACGAATATGACGATTGGAAGATTCGCATGCAGGCTCATCTTGCTGCGATGGATAATGAGATGTGGAACGTTATCACTGACGGGCCATTAAAGATTATGAAGCCAAATCTTGCCTTCTCTGTGTCAAATGGCGAGGCGCAGTTCCTGTAAAAAGACAGACATGAATATACAAACTATGATAAAAAGAAAGCTAATCTGGACAACGTGGCCAGGGACATTCTCTACAAGACGCTGGACAAAGACAAAAATATGTTCAGCAAAATCAAAACCTGTGCCACAGCGAAAGACATCTGGGAAAAGCTTGTTCAAATCTGCGAAGGCAGCGATGAAACGAACAGTGGCCGTTTCTCTATGCTTGCACATAAATGGAAAGAAGACAAATTGGCTCTGTGGATGAGCGTTTGACCTTGCAGTGGAGCAGAGATTACGGTGTACTATTTTGGCAGTAATTCAAACGGGATTTATTTCCTTTGGAGGATTTAATGTTACCGTTGCAGTCGAAGCCTATAAATATCAGCAGAGGCTTTGAAGAACAACATCGCTTATTATCTTTGCTGTAACGCTGCTAAAATACAAACAGAGCTTTCTCTTCGTTGATATTTCAAAAAGCTCAAGACTCGAAGAACATTTCGTTTTGATCTTCATTAGATAAACATTCGAGTCAATCTTCTGGTTATTCTTTTGTTGATACCAGAAGATATTTACAGACACTAGCTTCGTGTTTTCATTGATATATTTGTAAGATTCTGTAAACGAACTGTCTTTTAAGAAGTTCGTAAAATGTTCAAAACACTGTAAACCAGCAGCGAAGTCTGCGTCAAGTTGTGTTGTAAAGCGCTAGGAGTTCTCGTAGCTGCGGGTTACGGGAGCGGGTGTTTGTAGAAAGGCTACACGCATCAAAGTCTTTTAGTGCTACCTTCCGAGGAGGAAGAAGGGGAGACGTAGGATATTTATATCCGAACTTCCAGAAACAAACTCTCGACTCAATCTCTTATTTACGCATTTATTTTGTGATGCGCTTAGTTCATTGTTCACAAACCAATCGGCCTATTTCCGCACATATTTTGT
>KQ990094.1:4958-28267 GCA_001598015.1 Dorcoceras hygrometricum
AGTTTCGAGTTGATCAAAAACAGATCTTGGTACAGTGGAGAAATTGATTTGGATATTCGAGTTTTGAAGTAATTGAGAAAAGAGATATCTGCCAACATTTCTTGTCTACCATCGCAATGGAATATGCGAACAGCAATGGGAACAGTAATTTATTCTACCAACAAAAAGGGGCAATATGCTTTGGAAAGTCTACTCGACAGCTCTGGAAGCAGTACTACGTATCGATAGGTTCACCAGATCTCGCTACAGTGTGTTTTTGGGAACAGTACAAGAAATGCTTGCTATCGACAGTTTTTGCAAACAGTTAGTCCAACACGACATCGTTTGCTTCGACAGATGTGATGACGTCAGGAGTACTAAATTTGTTAATCGATAGATATGATGACGTCACCAGTGCTGATATTTGCAAATGGATGGATAAAATCTCTCAACAGTAAGGAACTGTTCATTCGTCTTCTTCAAGGAAAGATCTGACGATAGAAAAGATTTCAGGCGCAAGCGTAAAGTTGACTCAAATTCGATCGTATACTCATTTGGAAAAGATCGATGACCAAAACAAGAATCACTCATACCGCCTGAAATTAAGGAGACGAGATTAGTACTATCTTTGGAAAAATAGTACACATTGGCAGAGGCGATCTCTACGGGAGTGCACACATATGGAAATGATACTCGCATCCCTGAAGAAATGCAATTTACCATATACTGAAGCGAGATTGACTGCATTCCACTGTCAGGAATTCAAAAAAGATTTGCTACCTTATCTGGATTCATCGACCGTTGAACGAAGATTATAAATAGCAGACTTTTTGCTTTAAAAAAACTCTCTTGCCACTGCTATTGCTAAAACGCTGTCAAAATACTCCTAGAGCTTACTCTTCATTGAAAGCATTCAAAGCTCCAGCACTCGAAGAATCTTCACCTTTGATATTCGTTTTTATATCTTCGAGTGTCACTCTCTGGTTCACATTATTGAATCAAGTTTCTTTGTCTTAGAAACCAGAGATTTTACAGTACTCACAAGTGTATTCATTGTTGTATTTGATTGAGTCTGTAACAAACGTGCTTCTCAAAAAGCCGTTTGAAAACACTAAAGTGTTGTAACCAGCAGCTGCGCCTGCGTGGATTGTCGTTGTGAGATACTAGGAGTTCTCGTAGCTGCGGGTTACGGGATTGGGTGTTTGTAGAAAGGCTACTCTCATCAAAGTCTTCTAGTGATACCTTCCGAGGTTCTGAACTCCTATTTACTTAGTGATCCTATTTCCGGGACCATCAAAGGCATCTCATTCTTAGTTCATATCTAACTCAAATCTGAACCTCAACATACAAATTCCTACGGCCAAGAACTCGAATCCAGTTCTACTTCTAAACAAATTACTACAGCCAATACTAAGCTTAGAACGGTAGGAAAAATGCTTACCTAGAAGCTGAAATTAGTGTAGAACTAACGGGTTCCACTACACGAAGAAAGCAGCAACTTCGCGATCCTCCTCAAGGTCTTTATACAGCCTCAAATGTGTAACAATCGGTAGAGCAACTCACAAGGAATCCAGCGCCACCAAGTTCACTCAAAACAACGGCGGGAAGCGGCGGCAATCGACGGAGAAAAGTCACGGTGAACAGTAGCTAAAACGAGGGTTTGGATATGGAGATAAGAAATATCGAGTTCAGAATAATTCTAAGTGTCGATCAACACTTATCTATATATCTATATCTCAATCCAACTGCTGCTGTTCTCAAAATAACCAGACGACGTGAACAATAGGTATCTCACAACAGATACCAGTCGTTGCTTTCAACAGAAACCAGATTTTCCTCTTAACAAAACCAGTAGCAGCCATCAGGCGTTGCATTTGCAAAGTAGCATCAAAACGACACCGTTCCAACTAAACAAAACGACGCCGCAGCGTTCCATCAGCTGACAACAGATTTCTCTTGCAAATCAACCAAAATCTGGTAACAGATTCCTTCAAAAACCACCAGCGACTGGTTACACGAAACAATTCAAAACGACGACGTAAAGGACACGTCATCATATTTGTCAACAGCTGGTTAACCAACCCAGCGACTGGATAAACCACGCAACAGATCCCTCGCTACTGGTACCAGACGCAATATCCAAACCGCTGCGTTTCAACTTATCAAAACGACGTCGCGTTGCTCCCACGACTGGTTCCTCAAACCAGCAGCTGGTCACTCAGCTGGAACAATTTCTCACAACGCAACAGCTGATAGCGCTACAATTCAGTCATCAACACCAAAAGATTGACCAACACGTGTCACTTCCTCGATCATTCTCGCAATTGTGCGCCTGCTGCCAGCAGGAACATCACCAAGCGCAACTACTGCCAGCAGATTCCTTCCTCAAGCGCAACTGCTGATTTAAATTCCACCAGCTACGAGCTACAGTATCGTTGACTTGCGTTGACGTCTGGAATGCGGTACGTTTGGTTCCTTGTATTAGCGCCACGGCTGGATTCTAACATCTGCATTCTACTGGAATCAGATTTCTCTCGAAAAACCCTCAAAATCCACACCACTAATCCCAAATCATTTCGATTAATCACTAATCTAAAATCTGATTCCTCACATTCTCCCCACCTTAAGAGATTTCGTCCTCGAAATCAAAGGTAAACTCAGGGAAAATTCAATCAATTCATTCCAACAATAGGACACAAAACAACAATTCATCTGATACAAACCCAAGAGTTCAAGATAACTGGGTAATCAACAAATATCAACTAGGGAAAACACAACCAGAAACCGAAATTTAAAACAACAATCTACTCAAACAGATGCGGCCACTCACGCTGCATCTTCTCTTCCGGTTCCCAGTTGCTTCTTCTCTGCCATGCTTGCTTCATTGGACCATCACCAACGGAACTACTTTATTCCTCAACTGCTTCTCCTTCCTATCCAGAATCTGGAATGGATATTCTATATAACTCAAGGCAGAATCCAGCTCAACTTCGTCGTTTCTCAACACATGGGATGGATCTGGCTCATATTTCCTCAACATTGTGTTGGGGATCCGGATCCGCCCCCCGGTCAGGCAGCGGAAGAACAAAAATTTATAGAACCGGGAGGCGATCAATACGAAAATCAATCTACATTCTACGACATTCATAGGATGTTTAGCGTGTTACCTCGCTGGCACTTGTGCCTGGCTCCAACCGGTGTTTCAAGAACCCGGCGCTTCTCGGTAGATTGCGGTAGATACGCCAATCCAGTCCACGACCAGATCCGAGACTCCTTCGTCAGACTGCACTAGAAGTCCTGACGAGATCAGCATGATCAGATTCTCCTCGAAAAACTAGGCCGGAACAAATTCCGGCGAAGTTGGCGACGGCGGCGGCGCACGGCGGCGGCGGCGGCGGCGGCGAGTGAGAGGGAGGGAGAGGCGGCTAGTGCTATTAGGTTTAGGTTATGATGATAGTCTAGTGTTGAGTTAGTTAATTAATGAAGCCATTAAGTCTAAATATATAGACTTAAAGATGGACTTGGGCCGGTCCAACGGGCCCTGGTCCAAAAGACGATATCTATCTCAAATTCTACATTGTTGACCGTTGACATCTGAATAACTCCATTTAATATCGTTGACATCTGAGTTGACCAATATTTATAATCTGAATTTTTCCTGTCAAATATGTTGTACACCTAAATACCGTTTCTATGTGACATCTGTTTTCCCGCTAGCAAACCAAACCCCGAAGTCTAATATATTTAACGCTAACGATATCGTTCCTTTGTCACATCTGTTTCAACGTTAGCGTATACCACCTCTATAGTCGAATCAGTTTTCATGCTAGAGATCTGTTTTAGTTCCCGAGCATCTTTTTGTTAGATAGATCTGTTTCACTTCAGCGATGAGTTCCCAGTAGTCGAATCCGATGCTCAGTAAGATTTTAAAGAGAAACAAGTTTCGAAACGAAGTGAAACCCGATAATTTTCAAATCTGATTTTAACCAGATATGACTGTAAAGGAAGAAAGTTTAGTTTTAAAGGATTTATGGCATAGATAACAGACAGTCACAACGGAAGGGTGAGCAGCAGTCCAGATGTCAGTTGCCGTTTCACAATGGAAGGGTGAGCAGTCGTCGAGAGTGTAGATTGCCCTTTCATAAAGAGTTATATGCTAAGACTGAATTCAGAAGTAACTTGATCAAGTTCCAATGGACCTAAGGAGAGCTTCTAAGCCATAAATCATAAGAAAATGATGATGGGATCTGGGTTATTATCCCCACATCCGACTTTACAAAATAAAGTTTATGTTTAAATATATTCCTTTAAACTAAGCTATGATAAAGTTAAGAAGTCTGCCTGCGTTAAGTGATTTTGTTATTCTCAGATTTGACTTGCTGAGCCCCTAGACTCATTAGCTTTTAAATGGTGCAGGTGAGACAGATCAGGGGCAAACGGGTGGTGGACACTGAATCAGCTGTGGTGTTGTGTTTATCGATCGCTAGCGTTTCCGTGTCCTGGATGTTGTTGTGTTTTTTATCTTTTGACAAGTCTGTATTAGGTACATTACAACAATAGTAAATTCATATAGAATTTCAGCAGTTGTAATATCGCACTTTGCATTATATATGAAATCTGATGTTGAGAAATCTGTTCCGCTTCTTATTACTTGGCGCCATAAAACTTGTGTTTGTGTTTCGAAAACTTTAGTTATAAGAAATACAGCTTATAACAAATTGCCATTCAGCCCTTATTTCCTTTTTATTATCTTAATTTATTCAAATCCGTTGACCCCATGGGTTTGGGTGTCACAGAATCTCACAGTCAAAATCTTTGAGCAACTTCATCCAACGACGTTGCCTCATATTCAAATCATACTGTGTGAAGATATACTTCAAACTCTTTTGGTCCGTGGACACCACAAATTGCTAACCATACAAATAGCGACGCGAAATCTTCAAGGAAAAAAAATCACAGCCAAATCTAGATCATGAACGGGGCATCTCGTCTCATGGGGTTTCAACTGTCGAGATGCATAAGTTATCACTCGCCCGTTCTGCATCGAAACGCAGACCAAACCACTCAGAGAAGCATCAGAACAGACAACAAAACCTCCAGAACCTGAAGGCAAAGCCAACACAGGAGCATAGTCAGATTCTATTTGAGCAACTGGAAACTCGACTCACATTGATCAGTCCAAACAAATTTCCTATCTTTCTGGGTCAACTGAGACATCGACCTAGATATCGAAGAGAACTTATTGTTGAAACGTCTATAATAGCCAGCCAATCCTAAGAAACTATGGATCTCGGAAACATTCCTAGGTCGCTCCAAGTTGAGAACTGCTTCGACCTTACTACCACAGAAATACCTTGTGCAAAAATGACATGACCCAAAAAGATAACCTTATCCAGCCAGAATTCACAGTTGGTGAATTTCGCATAAAGCTGTGAGTCTCTCATTTCTGCAACACCAGTCTCAAGTGCTCATTATGCTCTCTATAGCTCCTCAAGTACACAAGAATATCATCTATGAAGACAATCACGAAGCGATCGATATACTCACTAAAGATGCGATTCATCAAATCCATGAAAACAGCAGGAGCATTCGTCAATCCAAAAGGCATCACCAGAAATTCATAATTCCCATACCTAGTCCTGAAAGCCGTCTTAGACACATCAGCGTCCCTAATCCGCAACTGATGATAACCACATCGTAGATCAATCTTAGAGTACACTGTCGATCCCTCCAGCTGATCAAACAGATCATCGATTCTTGGCAAAGGAAACTTGTTCTTCACGGTCGCTTTATTCAACTGCCAAAAATTGACACACATCCTCATAGATCCATCCTTCTTTTTCATAAAAAGAATCGCAGCTCCCCAAGGCGACATACTCGATCTAATGAAGCCTTTATCAAAAAGATCACGCAACTGATCCTTGAGTTCCTTCAACTCAGCTGGCGCCAACCGATACTAAGCTCTAGAAATCGGGGCTATCCCTGGCACCAACTCTATGCTTAATTCAATCTCTCGTCTCTGAGGGAATCCAAGAATCTCATCCAAAAACACATCTGGGAACTCACGAGCAATAGGGACATCACTCAACCCTACTCTTATTTCATGGGAAACATCCAAGGCATAGATCATAAACCCTGAATTCTCTAGCGACAACAAACCAAACATCTCCATGGCAGACACTAATGGAATCTTAGGTCGCGAATCAGCACCATAGAAATCCCATTTCTCTCCAAATCGAGGTCTAAACCTCACTATACCATGGAAACAATCAACTGTCGCTCTATAATCCGACAACACTTCCATACCCAAGATGCAGTCGAAATATCTAATCTCCAGAGAAATCAATTTCGTCACCAACACATTCTCATCCAACCTAATCACACAATCCAACACCACCTCACGGGAAAATAGACTCACGCCAGCAGGAGTAGATACGGAGGCAACATCACACAGTGGGGTAGAACTCAACCCACACTCATACACAAACATATCAAAAATAAAGGAGTGTGATGCTCCCATATCAAACAAAACTAGTGCAGGATAATCAAAGATAAAGCAAGTACCTGCAATCACTCCCCCAGGTATCTCATCAGCTTGCTCTCTCGTCAAAGCATTCACCTGAGCCTGCTGCGGTCCCAAAAACTGAGGTCTCGAAGATCCCTCCAAACCTGGACGGTTCTCGTGGTTGGAATCCAGATCGTTGGGGCTGCACGAAAGGTTGCGGTCTCTGCGAGGAACCACCAGTTGAACCTTGCTGCGACAGACTCAAGGGCTGTCCACCCATCAAAGGACACACTCTAGCGAAATGTCCTGGTTGGCCACACTGATGGCAAAGACCTCGAACTCCACGGCACTGTGAAGTCATATGCTTACCTCTGCACTGACCACACTCTACTCCTCCCGAACCTCTGCCACCTGAGCTGACAGAACCAGAGAAACTCGAATTTGATCGTCTCTTAAAATTCTTTCCTCGAGGCTTGAACTTCTGGAGATTCGACTGCTGCGACGTTTTAGGAGGCTGAAACGCATACATCCCTTCAGGAACAGGATGGAAAGCATGCCCAGATGTCGGCTGAACCTGATTCTGCGCTTCCAATAAACTCTACTCAATGTCCACCGCTCTATCCACTGCTTCAGCATAAGTCGCAGGAGACCAGCCAAAACCATACGGAACAAATCAGGCCTCAAACCTCTCATAAACTGGTTCCTCTTCTTCTCTCCTGGTTAGCAACATGGGGAACATACGACAGAAGCGACGAAAACTGACTGGCATACTCGGCCACCTTCATGTCCCCTTGCTTCAGATTATCAAAATCTCGTTCTCGGTTATTGTAGTAGGACTCAGGGATATACTCCTATCGAAAAGCTACACAGAAGCTCTCCCAAGTAATCAAAGTCCCTGTCTGGCCTCATGCACAAACACAGAGTTAAACTACACAAACACTAGCGGAAGCAATAAAATAGTGGTTAAATTTTCGCTTTTGGCCTGACTGATGGATTATATAATTTAAAATACAACAATACTCAAAATATTCCAGTTTACAATCACTCAGTACAATAGTACAACATTTATCAAGTACAAAACAGCAGTACTACAATCGAATACAATAAATCATAGGGCATTCCCTGGCTAACAGTACTATACATATATGCTATACGCTACCTGGGACACTCTAACCACCTCCTGGGGCACCTCCAGCTGGGTCAACACCACGAACAGCTGAATAACCTGCGAAACCTGAACAACAAACAAGCAGGCAAACAAACCAAGCCTCAGAGGGACATGTGGTCAAACCCTAGTACGGAGAGCAACTGAAAAACAGCTAATGGAAAGAAACAAGCAATATGCAAATGCTATGCATGAGATGAGGCTACAACCGAAAGCAGGGAGCCAAAAGATCTCAACGGCTGCTCAACAAACGAATCAGATCAATAGAACAACAATGGCCACGGGGTGTGTGAGTATATGGGAGCTACCCACTCGTCTCAGCACACGGTACCGGATGCAGAACACAGCTCAACCCGCTGTTGCCCAACTCATGAGATGTGGGATCTACCCACCCCGATCATAGTGGCTAACAGATCCCAACAGGGAGATGAGGTATAAGGGAGTTTTCCGCTCGTCCTCAAAACAGGCATCCCGGTACACACAGAGATGCAACAGGCATGGCTAAACAATATCTGAGCTCAATATGCAATAATGCGTGTATGCAATGACAGCTTACAGATAATAACACAATAAAAGCGAGTCACAACAGCAACGAAGCATACACAGCAGCAAGCATAATCACTCAAGCTCAATCCAAAGCTGTAAAGCAAGCTCACATCCATACCTCAATTCTTCTGAGCTATAATTACAACAACGAAGTCCCGAGAAGCACAGATCTCACACCTGCTAAACCAGACACAAACACTAGCTCAGGGAAATTAGCACAAAAACTATGAATTGGGAGCTACGAGCTCAACCAAATCTGTCCTACCCTTCTAACACAACAGAAGACTCTAAAAAAATCACAAGGTAGGATCTTAAAGCTTACCCAACAAGCTACCTGAACGGCAGGAGAAATCCGACGCTTATGCTAACAGACTACAGAAGGGAGATGTCTCTCAATCCACTTCCATCTAATCCCAAGTCTACGAAGGAGGTATGAGAAGAATCGCCTTGACAAGAGGAGTCCAGCGCTACCACTCTTGTCTCCGTCGGAGCTATCTACCGTCGGCAATCGGAGAAGATAAGGTTCGATGAAAAGTAGCTAGGGTATCGCGACAGAGTTTGCTCACGGGAAATATTACTAAGTGTCGAGGAACAATAAAGGGAAACAAAGACCAAGTCCTCTTAAATAAAGCTTCAAATCTGCTCAAATTTGATGAACAGTTCCCACCGACAACTTAAGTCTCAAAGTTAATTTCCCACTCAGATCTGAATCTCTCAACAGATCTGGCTCTACGACAAAACAGATCCTGACTTAACAAGATGACGCCGCACAGAGTCCTCTCTCGCATCTGGACCCGTCACCCGCTACTCAAATTTGAAATGCTAACCAGCATCACAACACTCAGATCATATCAAAATCTGAAGACCAACGCCTCAAATATGAATCTCGCTTGCTAAACCAAAACACTGTCATTCCAACTAATCCAAACGACGTAGTTTAGCTATCCACTACAGAAACATGCTAGCTCACCTCTGGACGCCAGCGATACCAGATCTCATCACCACAACTGAGCGCGATCACCCGGTGCTGACCAACACTTACATCTGAACATGTAATGCCCCGAAATCCAAATTACCTATAAATGGGTGCATGACAAGGGGAAAAATATTTTTAGATGATTACATGCCATCTTTTATGATTTATTTATGATTTTTTGCTGCATGGTATGCATGTGTTATTTTTTAGCCTGCTTGAGCTACGGACGTATGGACGATATTAGGGTCGATCGGAAAGAAGATAATTGAGATTTTTTTTAGATATGAGATTTTAAGAATGAATTTATTTTTATTTTAAGCAAATATTTTTGGGAATTTGTATTTTTATAATTATTTTGGAGGGGAACCCGTTTTTCGCCTATACGGGCTGGTATTTGAGTTTTAAGGCACTTTAAAATTTTAGGAGGCCTATATTTCGAAAATTGATGATTATTAAAGCCCAAGTATGATTTTTTAAACACTTTTTATTTAATTAGATAGGCAAGCTTGTAATATTTTTAATTTAAATCCATAGGGGTCATTATAGGCACTTTCATTAATTCTTAAACACATCTTGCACACAAACTAGCCTCCAACACTTGCACCAGCCGTCCCCTCCACTCTTAGAACACACAAAAAGGCTATACAGCCATTTAATGAGCTTGGTGATCCAATTCCGGCGACGCCCCGATCTCGCACCTACAACGTCCATACCTCGCAGATTAACGTTTTCTTCAACCCAAGCATGTGATATCAAATATCTTCTCACCATTTAAATCATAATAACCTGTTTTATGAAAATTATGCATGAATTTTGTGTGTATGCTTCGGATCTTTACATCTATGTTCATATCTCATGCATGCAATACACGGTTTTTGGCATGTAACGCTTTCTCCTCTTATATCTTCGGTCATGGTAAGTTCCAGGGGTGATGGATCGGTCCTAGGGGTTCTTAGGGGACTCATGGTGGTCTAGATCAAGGGAGGATAGTGTATAAGGGTTCGGGCGAACCAGATCATGTAGTAGAAGTCGTGAGTGGCGCATCGCGCCGCAGGTCTTGTGCCTCCACTTGCAGAGGTTCGTTCTCCCTGTTCGGTCCACGGTTTGAGTAAGGTCGATCATAGAACCATATGGACCTGGGGGTGGTCCAGTCGGAAGGGTTCCGGCAGTTGTGGCCGGAGCAGGGAGAACGAACGCCAAGACTAGCAGGTGGTCGTGACGGTGCAGCATGGCTTGAGCGTCCACTTGCAGCGACCAGTTCTCCCTGGTTAGCCAACGGTTTGAGCCAAGGTCAGTCAGGTTAGGACCGTCTGAACCTGGGGGTGGTCTAGCCGGAAGGGCTCCGGCCATGGTGGTCGGAGCAGCGAGGACGAACATGAAGACTGGACGCTGCTCGCGTGCGCCGCTGGTGTGTGCGTGTGTGTGTCCGGTTTAGAGTTAGTTTTGAATAGGTTCGGTTCAGTTGAAACGGCTAGTTCGATTGGACTGGATCGGTTCTTCGAGACTCGAGTCAAATATTTTAAAATGGGGTCAAGTTATTTTATTTAGGGACCTGTCAGTTTTATTAATATGTCGGAGGTCCAATTTTAAAGAAAATAGCCATAAGGTCCAAATTGAGCCAAATCTTTTTAAAGAATTTAAGTTATGTTTAATTTTAAGTTTTTAGTCAAAAATAGGGCTTTAGGAATTGTAACTAAGTCAAAATCGATTTTTTGGGATTTAATTTGGTCAAAATCAGCTTTCGAGGTTAAAATTGGTTTAAATTTATTTTAAAAGTCAAAATCGATTTTAATAAGCTCCAATTATTTTTTTAGAAGTCAAAATTGATTTTAATTAGTTCCTTTTGTCTTGATTTTTAAGAAATAAAATTTTAAAGAAAATAGGCAAAAATGGGAAAAAGCGGTGAACATTCGTTTCATCGGCCATTTTTAGAGCGACGTTTGGTCTAGAAATAGCGAGCCAGGCCCCAGAATCAACCCTTGACCAAAGTAGGAAATTATAGAATCCCGTAAATGCATAATTAATCATATATGTAGTATGTTATGTACGTAAATGTTTTAAAGAAAAGAATTAATTATTCATTAACGGGCTAAGCTTTTAAATTAGATGATTTTAAGAAAATTCACGCATCATGAGATTTTATGAAACGATCAGGCATGTCCTTTTTAAGTTAAAAATCCGAGGAAAGGAAGTGATGTGGCAAGTCTACGATGGGAGTTAACCGGGTAGCCGGGCCCGGGGATCCCCTGTTTTTAGGAATGATTTCAGGGCCTATGGATCCCGAGGTAAGGTCGGGTGAAGTGGCAGTTTTCAAGAGGTGTGACATATAGGGATCCCGAGGTAAGATCGGGTGCACCACACCGCCACGTACGTTGGTTATTATGACTGATCAGTCACACTTTGCTCACATCCACTGATATGACTCTTACGCTTTCTTTCAGATTACGTTATGCCATGCCTTATATGATATATGACATGTTATGATATGATTACATGATGAAATGTTTTATGATCATGCACGCATCCATGTCTTGCGTTATTTTAATTACAGGATGTGCTTGCATGCGATTTTATTAGTATATACTTTGTTATGCATTACGATAGAGCATGCTGAGCCTCTAGACTCACTAGGTTTAAATGGTGCAGGTGATGATCCTGTCTATGAGCATGTTCCGACTGGCGGTTAGGACCTCTGAGCGCCTGATGCAGCAGTACCCCGTGACCGCCTTTGTGATTCAGTTTTTTCATGTTGCAGTTTAGATACTGGTTTTTAAACACGTTGGCTTTCAGTATTGTTTTTACTCGATGATTTTACGATGTTGGATGTTTGAAGTTTTTAAATATTCCTTTATTTAAGCTTAAAATATTTTGAGAAAATGATTTAGAAATTGTTTTAGAAGGGAACGAGCCATATTTAAAGTTTATGCTTCCGCAAATGTTTTAATAAAAAAATCAATTTAGAGTCTGGTTCGTTTCAGTTGGTATCAGAGCGGTGGTTCTGGTGGGGTACTTGCCTGTTACGTGGAGCTCAGAATTCGAACTACCAGTCTGTGAGTTTTATTATTTTATTACTTATGTTTAATTTAGTATGCTTCATGTTCTAGCCTTGCATGAGTTTTGGCCTTAGGGTTTTAAAAATAGACGCTTAGTCATGTACTTAGATTTACGTGATAAGGTTTTGGTGTGCATGTATTCCTCCCAGACGTGCTACCGTTACGTAACTTAATTTTGGGGACGAAATTTCTATAAAGGGATGAGATTGAAACGCCCCGAAATTCAGATTACGTAGAAATGGGTGCATGACTAGGGGGAAAATATTTTTAGATGATTACATGCCATCTTTTATGATTTATTTATGATTTTATGCTGCATGGTATGCATGTGTTATTTTTCAGCATGCTTGAGCTACGGACGTATGGACGAGATTAGGGTCGACCGGAAAGAAGATAATTGAGATTTTTTTTAGTTATGAGATTTTAAGAATGAATTTATTTTTATTTTAAGCAAATATTTTTGGGAATTTGAATTTTTATAATTATTTTGGAGGGGAACCCGTATTTCGCCTATACGGGCTGGTATTTGAGTTTTAAGCCACTTTAAAATTTTAGGAGGCCTAGATTTCGAAACTTTATGATTATTAAAGCCCAAGTATGAGTTTTCAACACTTTTTATTTAATTAGAGGGGCAAGCTTGTAATCCTTTTAATTTAAATCCATAGGGGTCATTATAGGCACTTTCATTAATTCTTAAACACATCTTGCACACAACCTAGCCTCAAACACTTGCACCAGACGTCCCCTCCACTCTTAGAACACACAAAATTCGAAGGTTATATAGCCATAGAAGGAGCTTGGTGATCCAAATCCGGCGACGCCCTGATCTCGCACCTACAACGTCCATACCTCGCAGATCAACGTTTTCTTCAACCCAGGCATGTGATATCAATTCCCTTGCTCACCTTTTAAATAATAATAACCTATTTTATGAAAATTATGCATGAATTTTGTGTGTATTCTTCGGATCTTTACATATATGTTCATATCTCATGCATGCAATTCACGGTTTTTGGCATGCCGCGCTTTCTCCTCTTCTAGCTTCGGTCATGGTAAGTTCCAGGGGTGATGGCTCGGTCATAGGGGTTCCTAGGGGACTCATGGTGGTCTAGATCAAGGTATGATAGTGTCTAAGGGTTCGGGCGAACCAGATCATGTAGTAGAAGTCGTGAGTGGCACATCACGCCGCAGGGCTGGTGCGTCCACTTGCAAAGGTTCGTTCTCCCTGGTCGGTCTACGGTTTGAGGTAAGGTTGGTCACGTTAGAACCATCTGGACCTGGGGGTGGTCCAGCCGGAAGGGCTCTGACAGTGGTGGCCGGAGCAGGGAGAAGGAATTCCAAGACCAGCAGGTGGTCGTGACGGTGCAGCATGGCTGGAGCGTCCACTTGCAGCGACCAGTTCTCCCTGGTTAGCCAACGGTTTGAGCCACGTCGGTCAGGTTAGGACCTTCTGAACCTGGGGGTGGTCCAGCCGGAAGGGCTCTGGCCATTGTGCCGGGAGCAGGGAGGACAAACGTGAAGACTGGACGCTGCTCGCGTGCGCCGCTGGTGTGTGCGTGTGTGTGTCCGGTTTAGGGTTAGTTTTGAATGGGTTCGGTTCAGTTCAAATGGCTGGTTCGATTAGATCGGATCGGTTCTTTGAGACTCGAGTCAAATATTTTAAAATGGGTCAAGTTATTTTATTTAGGGACCTCTCATTTTTATTAATATGTCGAAGGTCTAATTTTAAAGAAAATAGCCAGAAGGTCCAAATTGAGTCAAATCTTTTTAAATAACTTAAGTTATGTTTAATTTTAAGTTTTTAGTCAAAATTAGGGCTTTAGGAATTTTAACTAAGTCAAAATCGATTTTTTGGGATTTATTTGGTCAAAATCGGCTTTCGAGGTCAATAAAAGTCAAAATCGATTTTATTAAGCTCCAATTGATTTTTTAGAAGTCGAAATTGATTTTAATTAGTTCCTTTTGTCTTGATTTTTAAGAAATCAAAGAAATAGGCAAAAATGGAAAAAATCGGTGAACATTCGTTTCATCGGTCGTTTTTAGAGCGACGTTTGGTCTAGAAGTAGCGAGACAGGCCCCGAAATCAACCCTTGACCGAAGTAGGAAAATATAGAATCCCGTAAATGCATAATTTATCATATATATAGTATGTTATGTACGTAAAGGTTTTAAAGAAAAGAATTAATTATTCATTAACGGGCTAAGCTTTTAAATTACATGATTTTAAGAAAATTCATGCATCATGAGATTTTATGAAACGACATGTCCTTTTTAAGTTAAAAATCCGAGGATGGAAGTGATGTGGTAAGTCTACGATGGGAGTTAACCGGGTAGCCGGGCACGGGGATCCCCTGTTTTTAGGATTAATTTCAGGATTTCAGGGCCTATGGATCCCGAGGTAAGGTCAGGTGAAGTGGCAGTTTTCAAGAGGTGTGACATATAGGGATCCCGAGGAAAGGTCGGGCGAACCACATCGCCACGTACGTTGGTTATTACGACTGATCAGTCATACTTTTCTCAGATCCACTGATATGACTCTTACGCTTTCTTTCAGATTATGTTATGCCATGCCTTATATGATATATGACATGTAATGATATGATTACATGATGAAATGTTTTAAGATCATGCACGCATCCATGTCTTTAGCGTTATTTTAATTACAGTATGTGCTTGCATGCACTTAGTATATAATTTAGTGACATATAGGGATCCCGAGGAAGGTCGGCGAACCACATCGCCACGTACGTTGGTTATTACGACTGATCAGTCATACTTTTCTCAGATCCACTGATATGACTCTTACGCTTTCTTTCAGATTATGTTATGCCATGCCTTATATGATATATGACATGTAATGATATGATTACATGATGAAATGTTTTAAGATCATGCACGCATCCATGTCTTTAGCGTTATTTTAATTACAGTATGTGCTTGCATGCACTTAGTATATAATTTGTTATGTATTACGATAGAGGATGCCGAGCCTCTAGGCTCACTAGGTTTAAATGATGCAGGTGATGATCCTGTCGATGAGCATGTTCCGACTGGCGGTGAGGACCTCTGAGCGCCTGATGCAGCAGTACCCCGTGACCGCCTTTATGATTCAGTTTTGTCATGTTGCAGTTTAGATACTGGTTTTTAAACACGTTGGCTTTCAGTATTTTTTTTACTCGATGATTTTACGATGTTGGATGTTTGACGTTTTTAAATATTTCATTATTTAAGCTTAAAGTATTTTGAGAAAATGATTTAGAAATTGTTTTAGAAGGGAACGAGCCATATTTAAAGTTTATGCCTTCGCAAATGTTTTAAAAAAAATCAATTTAGAGTTTGGTTCGTTTCAGTTGGTATCAGAGCGGTGGTTCTGGTGGGGTACTTGCCTGCAGCGTGGAGCTCAGAATTCGCACTACCAGTCTGTGAGTTTTATTATTTTATTACTTATGTTTATTTTAGTATGCTGCATGTTCTAGCCTTGCATGAGTTTTGGCCTTAGGGTTTTAAAAATAGACGCTTAGTCATGTACTTAGATTTACGTGATAAGGTTTTGGGGTTCATGTATGCCTCCCAGACGTGCTCGGTACGTAACTTAATTTCGGGGACGAAATTTCTCTAAAGGGAGGAGATTGTAATGCCCCGAAATCTAGATTACGTAGAAATGGGTGCATGACTAGAGGGAAAATATTTTTAAATGATTACATGCCATATTTTATGATTTATTTATGATTTTATGCTGCATGGGATGCATGTGTTATTTTTCAGCCTGCTTGAGATACGGACGTATGGACGAGATTAGGGTCGACCGGAAAGAAGATAATTGAGATTTTTTTTTGTTATGAGATTTTAAGAATGAATTTATTTTTATTTTAAGCAAATATTTTTGGGAATTTGGATTTTTATAATTATTTTGGAGGGGAACCCGTTTTTCGCCTATACGGCTGGTATTTGAGTTTTGAGGCACTTTAAAATTTTCGGAGGCCTAGATTTCGAAACTTTATGATTAATAAAGCCCAAGTATGAGTTTTTAAACACTTTTTATTTAGTTAGAGGGGCAAGCTTGTAATCTTTTTAATTTAAATCCATATGGGTCATTATAGGCACTTTCATTAATTTTTAAACACATCTTGCACACAACATAGCCTCCAACACTTGCACCAGCCATCTCCTCCAATCTTAGAACACACAAAATTCGAAGGTTATACAGCCATTGAAGGATCTTGGTGATCCAATTCCCGCGACGCCCCGATCTCGCACCTACAACGTCCGTACCTCGCAGATCAACGTTTTCTTCAACCCAGACATTTGATATCAATTCCCTTGCTCACCATTTAAATCATAATAACCTGTTTTATGAAAATTATTCATGAATTTTGTGTTTATGATTCGGATCTTTACATCTATGTTCATATCTCATGCATGCAATTCATGGTTTTTGGCATGTCACGCTTTCTCCACTTATAGCTTCGGTCATGGTAAGTTCCAGGGGTGATGGCTCAGTCCTAGGGGTTCCTAGGGGACTCATGGTGGTCTATATCAAGGGAGGATAGTGGCTAAGGGTTCGGGCAAACCGAGATCATGTAGTAGAAGTCATGAGTGGCGCATCGCGCCGTAGGGCTGGTGCGTCAACTTGCAGAGGTTCGTTCTCCATGGTCGGTCCACGGTTTGAGGTCAGGTCGGTCACGTTAGAACCATTTAGACCTGGGTGTGTTCCATACGGAAGGCTCCGGCATAGGTGACCGGACCAGGGAGAACGAACGCCAAGACCAGCAGGTGGTCGTGACGGTGCAGCATGGCTGGAGCGTCCACTTGCAGCGACCAGTTCTCCCTGGTTAGCCAACGGTTTGAGCCAAGGTTGGTCAGGTTAGGACCGTCTGGACCTGCGGTGGTCCAGCCATAAGGGCTCCAGCCATGGTGGCCGGAGCAAGGAGGACGAACGTGAAGACTGGACGCTGCTCACGTGCGCCGCTGGTGTGTGCCTGTGTGTGTCCGGTTTAGGGTTAGTTTTGAATGGGTTTGGTTTAGTTGAAACGGCTGGTTCGATTGGACCGGATCGGTTCTTCAAGACTCGATTCAATTATTTTAAAATGGGTTCAAGTTACTTTATTTAGGGACCTGTCATTTTTATTAATATGTCGAAGGTCCAATTTTTAAAGAAAATATCCTGAAGGTCCAAATTGATTCAAATATTTTTAGATAATTTAAGTTAAATTTAATTTTAAGTTTTAAATCAAAATTAGGGCTTTAGGAATTTTAACTAATTCAAAATCGATTTTTTGGGATTTAATTTGGTCAAAATCGATCTTTTGGTCAAAATCGATCTTTTGGTCAAAATCAGCTTTCGAGGTCAAAATTGGTTTAAATTGATTTTAAAAGTCAAAAAAGATTTTAATAAGCTCCAATTAATTTTTTAGAAGCCAAAATTGATTTTAATTAGTTCCTTTTGTCTTCATTTTTAAGAAATCAAATTTTAAATAAAATAAGCAAAAATGGGAGAAAGCGGTGAACATTCGTTTCATCGGCTGTTTTTTAGAGCGAAGTTTGGTCTAGAAATAGCGAGCCAGATCCCGGAATCAACCCTTGACCGAAGTAGGAAAATATAGAAGCCCGTAAATGCATAATTAATCATATATGTAGTATGTTATGTACGTAAATGTTTAAATAAAAGAATTAATTATTCATTAACGAGCTAAGCTTTTAAATTACATGATTTAAGAAAATTCACGCATCATGAGATTTTATGAAACGATCAGGAATGTCTTTTTTAAGTTAAAAATCCGAGGAATGGAAGTGATGTGGCAAGTCTACGATGGGAGTTAACCGGGTAGCCGATCCCGGGGATCCCCTGTTTTTAGGAATGATTTCAGGATTTCAGGGCCTATGGATCCCGAGGTAAAGTTGGGTGAAGTGGCAGTTTTCAAGAGGTGTGACATATAGGGATCCCGAGGAAAGGTCGGGTGAACCACACCGCCATGTACGTTGGTTATTACGACTGATCAGTCACACTTTGCTCAGATCCACTGATATGACTCTTACGCTTTCTTTCAGATTATGTTATGCCATGCCTTATATGATATATGACATGTTATGATATGATTACATGATGAAATGTTTTAAGATCATGCACGCATCCATGTCTTTAGCGTTATTTTAATTGCAGTGTGTGCTTGCATGCGCTTTTATTAGTATATACTTTTTTATGCATTACGATAGAGCATGTCGAGCCTCTAGGCTCACTAGGTTTAAATGGTGCAGGTGATGATCCTGTCGATGAGCATGTTCCGGCTGGCGGTGAGGACCTCTGAGCGCCTGATGCAGCAGTACCCCGTGACCGCCTTTATGATTCAGTTTTGTCATGTTGCAGTTTAGATACTGGTTTTTAAACACATTGGCTTTCTGTATTCTTTTTACTCGATGATTTTACGATGTTGGATGTTTGAATTTTTTTAATATTCCTTTATTTAAGCTTAAAGTATTTTGAGAAAATGATTTATAAATTATTTTAGAATGGAACGAGCCATATTTAAAGTTTATGCTTCCGCAAATGTTTTAAAAAAAATAAAAATTAATTTAGAGTCTGGTTCGTTTCAGATCAGTTCCCGTGGAATATCTCCAACTCTCAAGATCTATCAAGGACTTATACGGACCCGATAACTAAGCCAAGTATACCAACTCAAAGCTGGCTCATCCCAGATCTGCTCAAGCAAATCTAGTCTATGATAAACCCGATTAGTTAACTCCATTAATCTTAGTAAACTTTTGGGTCTCACAGTCCCACTCTCTCTCATCACTCGGGAAGTACCATTCCACCAGCGTTGAGCATTCTCCCTCAACTGCAAAATCGCTAGCTTCAATCTCCTCTCCTGAGAATACTCTACAGCATCAAACAATTCATCAATATGTTCCAACCAGCCTTCAGCCATCATACCACCTTCAGCGCCAGAGAACGTAGGGGGATTCGTCCGTTGGAACCTAGCCAGAACTAGCTCCATATCTCCAATCTGTCTCATCAAATCCTCCACCTCCGTCTGTCTAGCCCGACGACGCAAGGGTTCACTCGGTTGGGCAACATTCTCATCGCTCTCAAGAGCCCTAGACTCCTCAACAGTCTGCCCAGTGGTTCTACCTCTACCTCTCCTCGGTGGCATTTATCAAAACTCAAGGTAAGAAATCACAAGCAGATACAACACAGAGGCAGGTATCATCACAGAAATAAGAGAAGTCACAGAGTCAATCAAAAACAAAAACTCAAACTCTGTGCCTAAACGCAAGTGTGATGAAAAAGAAACGAGCTTATCCCGGTTTAAACTCTGATACCAAAATGTCAGGCCCGGTGCGCTAATACATAGATTAATTACTAAATTAATCCAAATAATACGGAAGCATGAAATCAGGACTTAAAAATTTTTCAAATTGGGCCTGATCCAAAATATCATATCAAAATACCATATAGTCAAAATAAGAAATTTAACTCAAAACTCAAAAACACAAAAGTCAATCAACTACAGATCCCCAAACATAAATAAAGGCACAGTACATCCCCTTGCTCAATATATCAATACATAGTTATAACTGGGACTCAAATCAAAATGGGGATCGACCAGCTGAAGCTCTACTCTATCCAGCATGGTTACCTGAAGAACCTACAAAGGCCAACCAAGACCCATGCAGCCCAACAGGGAAAGGAAACGAGGTCAAACCTCAGTACGAAGAGAACTCACAAAACAACAAATCATAAAACATGCAATATTCACATCATGATATGCATGAGGCTGTCAAGTAAAATCGGTCATCTAGGCTAACAGCTCAGTTGGCAAATCTCAATTGAGCCTCAACACCACGCACAACCAATCAGCCGGTGGAAATCATCGATCCGTGATCTTCAGGTCCGTAGATCATCACAGCTCAGTGGTCTTCAGGCACGACGACTCAGTCGGCCACCACCTCGATGATAGCATTGGACCATTCAGGCGTGACAACTCAGCCGGCCGATCACAATGCTAGCTCGAATCGGGTCATCAATCAAACATCAGGCTCAATATGTATGAATGAATGCCATGAATATTTATTCTTCATGCTCAATATGTATGCATGAATGCCATGAATATTTATTCTCACATACATAAATCAACGTAAACAGAACAAGTAAATCACATAACAGCCGAGTCAAGTCTGTTCACGTAAACACCCAGATCACAGCATTCAGATCATGCTAGAATATTCACATGCTTATGTCAAAAACTGTTTAAATAAGCTCAATTCGTACCTCTACCCAGCTACTACCTCAATCAGATCTCACTCGGGCACGACGCCAACATCCTGTTCAAATCTTCTTCCTTAATGACTCACGTCAAAGCTCAAAAAAAGCTGCCAGTAAGCTCAAATCTGTCAAAACATCTAACAAATCAACTCAAGACCAAGCCCATACAGCTTACTGCCTACGATCAAGAACTTAGACCAGCCACAACTACTATACTCAAGACAAACCAGCTCAAATCGGAGCATAAAACACTAAAGAAAGCTTACCCAGAAGTTCAAAAATATCGGGAGAACTATCGACCAGAAATTTACCAAGATGCTCAAACCTGCAACAACTTCGCGTTCCCTCAACAAGCCGATCCAAAGCTCCAAACGGGGACCAATCGAAAGCTCTAAGAGATGCGAACCAAGCGCCACCAGCCTTGCTCCAAACGGAGGCGTAAATCGACGGCAATTTCAAGAAATAGGGTTCGAATGAATAGTACTAATCAAGTGTTCTCGAGGAAGAGGAAGATAAGAAAAATATCGGGTTCGAAAATTGACTAAGTGCTGATCGACACTTATATTTAAATCCCCAAGTCAAAGCTACTGTGAAATCAATCACCGACAATTTCAGATCTTAGCGCTATTCAGATCTCAACGCTAACTCTAATCTGGCCGCTATCTCAGATCTGACTTCTCTACACTAAACAGGCGCTACTAATCAAAACGGCGTCGCACAAGAGTCCCGCTCGCTAATGCTAAACGACGTCTCGTTGACTCCAGAGCTGAAACAGATCTCACGCACTCAGACCCGCTAACTCTCATCCGGATTTGACCAAATCTGAAATCCTCAAACCCCATCGGTCTACTCTCAACTAACGAACCGGACCAGTCCACACATTACCGTTGACTAACACTTTATTTCTCTTCGCTAACCAAATCTGTCTAGTACCCGAAACGACATCGTTTCGCTTCCCACTCACGACAACTCACTCGCACACGCGAGGAACAGATCTGAACACCCTGATATTACTCAAATCTGATCCGTTCTATAACAAAATCTGAAAATCGGAAAATCACCAACAGAAAACCAAATCCTTCAAATCTGAATACCCGATGGTTATCTTCTCTATTAGCTAATCCTCGCCCAGATCTGATTAACTAATAAATTACCGAATTAACAATTTCTAGTCCTCACATCGGTGGATAAAAGTATTGTTAGAAAAGTGTAAAATGGAATATTTGATTTAATATTTTTCATTATTGTGTATCCATTCAGAATGGATTTTGTTTTTGATATCTTGATCTAATTTATCGTACCATATTATTTTCGCATTATGGAATGCATCTTGTAATTCTTCATTTAATATGCAAAATCGGGGTGAAATTCTTTAGCAGAAGTTATGACCATCATACTGGATATTGAAGGTGAATTAGGCGGAGAATAATTTTGTGGAGAAGAAGGTCCTGACTTTGGTTTTGGAATAGGGGTACAAATTCGTATTTTGTTGTATTTCTGGATAAGCCAGTAAAGGAATTTATTGAAGATTGAGATCTGAATAACGGGTGTGAAAATTGAGTTTTAATTGGATTATTAAATTTGATCGTTATTTTACCATCATCTCCTCTATGATTTGGGAAATACCTCTACATTCAATATTTCTTGGTATTTGAGGATTATTGATGATGAAATGTTGAGCAATTGTGATATCATTCCATTTTAGTCTTTTTGGAGTGAAGACCGTAGGTCTTTCAGCATCAATATGTAACAGAACAATTTCTTCTTTTGAAAAAGGAAGTCTGTTGTATTTGGGGTTAATTTGAGAGGATAAAAAGTCTGAAGTAGACTCTATATATTATTGCAAAGTTTTTGCAGGGATGAAATTCATCACCCTGGATATGAACATATAATATTAATGAATCTAAATCGTAGGATCCGTAATATCACAAGAAAAGTTAGATGAACAATTAAAGTAAATTGGTCCATTACAGATATTGCTTTGGATCCTGATAGAAGAGATGTTTGATACCTCTTGAGTCGTTTGTCTCTAAGAGCTAAGTAAATCGGAGTGTCAACTCCAATATGAACTAATGGTATGACAGCTATTAAAGTGTATGTCACGCCCCGAGACCGGGCCTGGACGTGAACACCGACGATGTTTAATAATTATTCATTACAAAACATCAAGCCTCATAGTGCAGCTCAAAACCAGTCTATTACATAATCAAAATGATTGTCTTTACAACTGAAAATCGGGACATTTAATTACAGAGTGCGGAAGCGAAAATTACATTAACAAGGAAAAGTGGAGTCTTCACCAGCCCCAAAAACAGATCTTGTTCCTCTTCTTCAACATGTTCTTCATTCTTATCTGGGTGGAGAAGTAAGGGGTGAGTGTTTGGGGAAACACTCAGCAAGTGGGGGATACCATTCGAGCATAACAGATATACTTATACATATACTGAATAACAGATTTCAGAACAGAGCTTAGACAGAACAGAGCATAGCATAACAGAGCAAAGCATAGCATAACAGAGCATAGCATAGCATAACAGAGCATAGCCTGACAGATAGCACTGATGATTACTTCGTGTCTATGGTTTACTGATCAGTCCCTAAGTTTTACTCCTCTAAGGGGTCGAGGCCATTAGTTACACCAAGTAACCCAGAAATCCGAAATATTCCGTAAACCCATATAACGACAGAATCGTGTCTATGGTTTACTGATCAGTCCCTAAGTTTTACTCCTCTATGTTGGGGATCCGGATCCGCCCCCCGGCCAGGCAGCGGAAGAACGATAAACAGAAAACCGGGAGGCGATCAATACGAAGAATAAATAACAT
>KQ990095.1:32413-56657 GCA_001598015.1 Dorcoceras hygrometricum
CACAGCCTATCACCCACAGACAGACGGACAGTCTGAGCGGACTATCCAGACTTTAGAGGATATGTTGCGAGCGGTAGTGATGGATTTCAGCGGTGGCTGGCAGGGTTCGCTTTCCTTGGTGGAGTTTTCGTATAACAACAGCTACCAAGTCACTATTGGAATGGCTCCGTTTGAAGCTTTGTATGGTCGAAAGTGCAGATCCCCGATTTGTTGGGAAGAAGTTGGTGAGAGACAACTTTCTACACCGGAGTTTGTTCAGCATATGAGAGATCAAATTGATTTGATCCGGAGTAGAATGAAGGCTGCTCAAGATCGTTTCTCGAGTTATGCGAATAGAAGACGTCGACCGTTAGAGTTTGAGGTGGGCGATCGTGTGTTTCTCAAGATTTCTCCTTTCAAGAGCGTGATGAGATTTCGATTTAAAGGCAAATTGGCTCCCAGATTCGTTGGCCCCTTTGAGATTATCGAGCGAATTGGACAGTTGGCTTATAGATTGAGGCTGCCTGAGGAGTTAGCCGCGATGCATGACGTGTTTCATGTGTCAATGTTGAGAAAATATGATCCGGATCCGTCCCACGTTTTGAGAACCGACGAAGTTGAGCTGGATTCCGCCTTGAGTTATGTTGAGTATTCGGTGCAGATCTTGGATAGAAAGGAGAAACAGCTGAGGAACAAGATTATTCCGTTGGTGATGGTCCAATGGAGCAAGCATGGCCGAGAAGAAGCAACCTGGAAAGTGGAGGAGAAGATGAGGCAGGAATGGCCTCACCTGTTTGAGCGCTGAGATTGCATAATTTCCAGGTAAATCTTTGATTTTGCTTCGAATTTTGGTGCTGATTTGCATGTTTGATGTGTTCTTCCCTGTGTCTGCCTTTGATTTCGAGGACGAAATCTCTTAAGTTGGGGAGAATGTGAGGATTGAGAAGTTAGATTTGTGATTAATTGATTTGATTTGTATGCATCTAGCATGGATATTGAATGGCATTCATGCATACATCTTGAGCCTGAATTGACAGATTGATTGATTTGATTACCTGATTGGGTGCCACGTTGGAACTGGCCGACTGTTGAGTCATGTCCGAAAAATCCAACGCTATCGTCGGAGCGGTGACTACGGATGCGACGTGTCTACCGCCGAGCTGTGATGGGCTGAGGGCCCCGATGATCACGGATCGATGATTTCCATCGACTGATTGGCTGTGTGTGGTATAGAGGCTTGATTTGAGTTGCCAGTTGATAGACTGGTCTAGCTATCCGATTTCTTGATAGCCCTCATGCATTCATAGCATTGATTTATAGTATGTTGCATGTTTATCTGCTTTGATAGCTCTTTGTACTGAGGCTTGACCTCGTATTTGTTTCCTGCTTTTGTTTTGTTTGGGTCTGTGTTGCCCATTTGCAGGAGCATTAGGTAATCAAGCTGGACCGAGTGGAAGTTCAGTTGGTCGATCCCCGCGTCCCTGAGTCCCAGTTTATATATATGATATGTATTGAACCGGGGGATGCCCATGCCCCGTGTTATCATGTATTGGGGATTTGTTTTGGTTGATATACTTGTTGTGTTGGAACTGAATCAACTCGTATTTTATTATTGCTATTTTGAATGTATGATTTGAAGTTCAGGCCCATTGTATTTCGAAAAATTTTTAAGCCCTGATTTTAAGCTTCCGTGATTATGCGCTTATTATGTGTTAATTGTTAGTAATTAGCACGGGGCCTGACAAGCGTGATCATTGTTTCGATATTACAAGTCTTATCGTAAAATCAGCAGATGCACTGTTCATCAGCAGGTGAATCTTTCCTTGTTAAAATCAACAGTTTCACTTCTTCGTTGAAAATTCAGCAGCTGCATTCCTTTGTTAGAATTCAGCAGTTGCGTTGTCTTCCAAAATTCAGCAGCTGCATTCCTTTGTTAGAATTCAACAGTTGCGATGTTTTCATAAAATCAGCAGATGCATTGTACATCAGCAGGTGCATTCCTATTGAAATATTTCAGTCGTTGTATTTCTTTCGTAAATTCCAGTTGGTGCACTGTTAACACCAGCAGGTGCATTTCTTTTGCTAAAACCAGCAGGTGTATTTCTTTGTTAAAACCAGCAGGTGTATTTCTTTGTTAACACCAGCAGGTGCTTTTCTTTTGCTAAAACCAGCAGATGTATTTCTTTGTTAACACCAGCAGGTGCATTTCTTTTGCTAAAACCAGCAGGTGTATTTCTTTGTTAACACCAGCAGGTGCATTCCTATTGAACTAATTCAGCAGCTGCATTTCTTTGTTAGAATTCAGCAGTTGCGTTGTCTTCCAAAATTCAGCAGACGCATTTCCTAGTAAATTTCCAGCAGTTCACTGTTCATCAGCAGATGCATTTTATTGTCAAAATTTCAGCAGTTGCGTCTGGTTTATATGTGTTAGTGTTCTCTTGTGACTGGTTTTATTTTCACCAGTTTCATTTCAACGATATGTTTCCAAAATCGAATTCGATACTCAGTAAAGTTTTAAAATGGGAAGCAAATGTTTAAAATGATGGAACCCGATGATTTACAGAAATTTCAAGGAATGTTTAAAGAAAGGATTGTTAAGGAACAAAAGCTGTTTTAGATTATGGCATAGATAGTTGACGGTCACCCATTGAAGAAGGGTGAGTACTCGTCCAGATGTCGGCTGCCCTTTCATATGAGCTATATGCTAGAACGGATTTCCAAAGTCATTTGATCAAGTGCAACACGGACCATGAGGAACTTATATGCCATGATCAACTGAAAATGATATTGAAAATGTTAACAATGAGAATCTGGGCTATCATCCCCTGTTTCTGCCATTGAATGTTTATTGAACTGTTTACGAAAATGATATTGTTCATTGAAGTTCCTTAACATATGTATTGAACAGATGTCCACCCGTATATTTGAATTGTTATTACCCAGGTTTTACTTTCTGAGCCCTTAGGCTTACTAGCTTTTAAAATGGTGCAGGTGCGACAACTGATGGAAGAACATCAGGTGAAAGTTGAACCAGCGGCTGGGTGGTTGTGTTTATCAAGGGGCCAACGTAATCCGTGTCTAGGATAATGTTGTTTTATCTTTTGTAGGATCTGTATTAGATCAATTGCAACAATTGTATGTTCATATAGAATGACAAACGTTGTGACCGCAATTGCAATATATATAAGACTTGTTTTTCCGCAAAAATGTTTCCAGCAGTTGGCGCCGTAATTAGTATTGTGTCTGCGTCTGGTTTGTGTTTCGAGTTTTCTTTCAAGTTATAGGAGATACAGCCTATAGCGAATTATCTTTTAGCCCTTTTTTTATTCGAAAATTTTTATTCACCCCAAACTCGTTACCCTGTGGGTTCGGGCGTCACAATTGCGCTGTTGTTTCTTACCAGGATCCGAGGGCGAGCAGCAATACCGCACTCTCATCTCCCTGCTGAGATCTGTTAGCCACCATGCGCCGAGTGGTTAACTACCACAGTTCATGGGCGAGGCAACAACAGGTTGAGTTGTTTGATGCATCTGGTATTCGGGTGTAGTGTCAAGGCGAGTGGCTCATTACCACACTTTGAACACACCCCATGGCCACTGATTCGTTGCAGATCTTATGGAGCTACGTTTGAGTTCCTTGGCTCCATTTTCGGTTGAAGCCTTCAGTTGTTATCTGGTGTATCATGCATAACACCTGCATTTTATCTTATGATTTCCTTTAGCTATTTCAGTTGCTCTCCGTACTGGGGTTTGACCCATGTCCCTCTGGGCTTGGTTTGTTTTCCTTGCTTGTGTTGTTTTGACTGATTCGTTGCAGATCTTATGGAGTCTACGTTTGAGTTCCTTGGCTCCATTTTCGGTTGAAGCCTTCAGTTGTTATCTGGTGTATCATGCATAACACCTGCATTTTATCTTATGATTTCCTTTAGCTATTTCAGTTGCTCTCCGTACTGGGGTTTGACCCCATGTCCCTCTGGGGCTTGGTTTGTTTTCCTTGCTTGTGTTGTTTTCAGGGAACCCGGGTTTTACAGCTGGTCGTGGATTTAACCCAGCTGGAGGTGCCCCAGGAGGTGGTTAGAGTATCCCAGTTGCATATAGCAATTTATATGTATCAGTACAGTTAGCCAGGGGATGCCCTGTGCTTCGTTGTTGTATCCAGTGGTTGGAGTCTGATACTTGTGTTTGAATGCTATACTGTATTGTTATGGCTTGTAGCCATTTGTTGCTTTGTCGGTTTTGTAAACTGGGATATCTATTTTGAGTATTGCACTATTTTAAATTATATTTGTTTTAAACAGTGAGGCCAAAGCAAAAATTTTACCCGCTTTTTATTAGCTTCCGCTTGTTTGTGCTTTGTTTATCTCTGTTGTGAGTATGAGGCCTGGAATTTTTGGTATCAGAGCTTAAGCTGGGATAAGCTCGATTTCTTTGATCACACATGAGTCTAGGCACAATGTCGTGTGTTGCATGTGCTTGACTATGTGACTTATGTGTTGTATATTGTTGCGATATCTATGCTGTATCTGTTTTGTGTTGCTTATCCTTTTGAGTGTATTCTTAGATGCCGCCTAGACGTCATGGTAGAGGTAGGGGGAAGTTTGAGAAATCGGCAGGATATAACAAGGATCAGCGTAGTGCTCGTAGTCGTAGCCGTGTTGGGCATGATGAGGAGGAGGAAGTTGGTGACTTGCCTGCTCCTGTGGAGCGGATGGATGTTGTTATAGCGAGGTTTCAGCGGATGAACCCTGTGGTCTTTAATGGTGACGAGTCCAGTGAAGATGCAGACTCGTGGCTCCGGAACATTATTGGTCTTTTCGATCGGGTTCAGTATGATGATGATCTTCGATTGAGTTTAGTGACCCTCTTTGCTTAGGAAGGCGGCAGAGCGCTGGTGGCGAGGCGCTTCGAGTACCTTGTTGGAGACCGGCGTTGGGATCTCTTGGGGCAGTTTTTGCGAGACCATCCGGCAGGAGTATGTACCCGAGTCTTATGTGAACGCCCGTGAGCGGGAGTTTGATCATCTGAAGCATGGCTCTATGACGGTGAGGGAGTATGCACGTACGTTCTCTTCTTTGTTGGCGTATCTTCCGCACGTTTCTGGCCGGGAGAGGGCCAAGAGGACCAGATTTCTAGAGGGCTTGAATGAGGAATTATATCAGATGGTGGTGACCAGCAAACCCAAGACGTATGCTGAGGTAGTTGATAATGCTATCGATATTGAGGAGGGTTTGCGTAGTCGTCGTGCTCGTAGGCAGCAGGTGGCTCAGGGTGGTCGTTCCACTGGTCAGGGGGGGCAGTCTTCTCAGGCATCCCAGTCAGCCCATCAGCCCCAGCAGCAGCTGCAGCAGCCTCAGCAGCAGGTGGCTCAGTAGTCTGGCCATCAGAGGTTTCGACCCCGCGGTCAGCAGTTCAAGAAGAAGTCGGGTTCTGGCTCTTCTGGTTCAGGCAGCTCGAGTAGCAGTGGTTCTCGGGCTGAGTTCTGTGGTTTTTGCGGTGGAAAGCATCCTTCTACCCAGTGTGTTGGTGTGCAGGGTTCCTGCAACATTTGTGGTCAGTACGGGCATTTTGCTAGAGTGTGTCCGTCGGCTGGATCACAGCAGACCGCGGCCCAGCCTCAGGGTCGTGGAGGTCAGTCTAGGGGTCGTTCCCATCAGTTTCAGCAGCCCAGGATTGGTGAGACTCAGTTCAGGCCTTTCCAGCAGCCTGGTCCGTCGCGATTCGAACAGTCGTCTCAGCCCTTTTACTTTGGACCTCAGCATGCTCAGGCAAACGTCATCACTAGGGAGCAGGCGGAGGAGACGCAAGGCCAGGTGATCGCAGGTACATGTCTCGTTTTTGATTTTCCTACGCGTGTGTTGTTTGACACCGATGATTCGCATTCGTTTATCTCTGATTCGTTTGTTGTTGAGCATGGTTTGCATACCATCCCTTTGCACGATGCTGTTTCTGTTTCTACCCCTGGCGGTGTTAGCCTGTTCTCCCAGGAGGTTTTGCTAGATGGCGTGTTGCGTTTTGGCGAGCATGTGTTGGTGGCGAGTTTGATCCGCCTTCTGTTGTGGGATTTCGATTGTATAGTTGGGATGGACATGTTGTCCAACTATAGGGCCTCCGTGGATTTCTTCCATGGGATTGTTCGTTTTAGGCCTTTGTCTGGCAAGAAGTGGGACTTCTACGGCCAGGATTCTCGATCAAAGATCCCCTTAGTCTCAGCGATGGAGATGTTCAGCTTGCTATCCTTAGGGAATGCGGGTTTTCTGATCTATGCTTTGGATGCGTCTTCTTCTTCTCGTGTGCAGCTTAGTGACGTTCCCGTAGTGCGATACTTTCACGATGTTTTTCCGGAGGAGATTCCTGGTTTTGCTCCGAGGAGAAAGATAGACTTCAGCATTGAGCTGGTGCCCGGCACAGCTCCGATTTCTCGTGCCCCGTATCGTCTGGCGCCTGTGGAGTTGAGAGAACTCAAGGTGCAGTTGGACGATTTGCTGGAGAAAGGTTTCATTCGACCTAGTATGTTGCCGTGGGGAGCGCCCATTTTATTTGTGAAGAAGAAGGATGGGTCAATGCGGATGTGCATTGACTTTCGCCAGCTGAACAAAGTGACAGTTAAGAACAAGTACCCATTGCCGAGAATCGATGATCTGTTTGATCAGGTGCAAGGTTCTACGGTGTACTCAAAGATTGACCTTCGTTCAGGGTATCATCAGCTGAGAGTGAGAGATCAGGATGTCACGAAGACTGCTTTTCGTACTAGGTATGGGCACTTCGAGTTTCTGATTATGCCGTTTGGTTTGACAAATGCCCCAACGGTTTTCATGGATCTGATGAACCGGGTCTTTAGAGAGTTCATAGATCAGTTCGTGATTGTGTTTATTGACGAAATTTTGGTATACTCAAAGACTCCTTTGGAGCATAAGGAGCACTTGAGAATTGTCCTTCAGAGGTTGAGAGAACAGCAGTTGTATGCTAAATTCTCCAAGTGCGAGTTTTGGCTGGATCGCATCGTTTTCTTGGGACATGTTGTTTCAGCCGAGGGGATTTCGGTGGATCCTAGTAAGGTTGATGCTGTTCTGAACTGGGAGCGTCCCAGAAATGTTTCCGATATTCGTAGTTTCTTGGGTCTGGCTGGCTATTACCGTCGTTTCATTGAAGGATTCTCTAGCATAGCAAAGCCGATGACTCAACTGACACAGAAGGACAGGCGGTTTGTGTGGACTGAGCAGTGCGAGAATGCCTTTCAACTGCTCAAGGAGAAGTTGACTACTGCACCTGTGTTGGCTCTGCCGTCCGGATAAGGTGGTTTCGTTGTTTGTTCTGACTCTTTGCTCAATGGATTGGGCTGTGTTTTGATGCAGAATGGTCGAGTCATTGCGTATGCCTCACGGCAGTTGAAACCGCATGAGACTCGTTATCCAGTCCATGACTTGGAGCTAGCAGCCGTGGTCTTTGCGCTGAAGATCTGGCGTCATTACCTGTATGGCGAGCAATTTGTGGTGTACTCGGACCACAAGAGTTTGCAGTATCTATTTTCGTAGCCTGACTTGAACATGAGACAACGTCGTTGGATGGAGCTGCTAAAGGACTTTGATTGCGAGATCAAGTACTAGCCTGGAAAGTCGAACGTAGTGGCCGATGCTTTGAGCAGGAAGGCTAGTGAGATGCTTGCTTCGTTGTACATTTCTAAGGATCAGGAGCATCTTAACACTACTGGTTGGAGGTTCTATCCGGCTGATGATTGTGTTGTGGTTTCTTATTTCCAAGTGGAGCCGCAGATTGTTTCTAGTATTCGAGCAGCTCAAAGGACTGATCCTTCCATCAACGAGTTGAAGTTAAAGGTCAGGGCTGGAGAACTTGAGGATTACTCTGTTTCTTCGGATGGTTGCTTGAGGTTTCGTGGCAGGCTGGTTGTGCCTAACCTCATTGATTTGAAGGGGAGATCCTTCGGGAAGTGCACTGCAGCAGACATAGTGTTCATCCTGGTGCACGGAAGATGTACCATGCGTTGAAGCCGCACTTTTGGTGGGCTGGCCTGAAGAGCGACGTTGCTGGATTCGTTGCTCATTGTTTAACTTTTCAGATGGTTAGGGCCGAAAGGATGAGACCTGGTGGTCTGCTGCAGAGTTTGGAAGTGCCCCAATGGAATTTGAGCACATAGCGATGGATTTCGTGACGCATCTGCCTCGTTCCAGCAGAGGATGTGATGCTATTTGGATGGTTATCGACCGATTGTCGAAGTCTGCACATTTTATTCCCTATGGGATGACCTTCTCGTTGAAGAAAATGGCAAAACTGTATGTGGATTTCGTGGTTAGACTTCACGATGTGCCTGTTTCGATCGTCTCAGACCGAGATCCGAGGTTTACTTCCAGGTTTTGGAAGAGTCTGCAAACAGCTTTGGGTACCAGTTTGGCTATGAGCACCGCGTATCACCCCCAAACAGATGGCCAATCTTAGAGAACTATCCAGACGTTGAAGGATATGTTACGAGCTTTTGTGATGGATTTTGGTGGTAGCTGGCAGGACGCGTTGTCTTTGGTGGAATTTTCGTACAATAACAGCTATCAAGTGACGATTGGTATGACGCCGTTTGAAGCCTTGTATGGCAGGAAGTGAATATCGCCAGTATGTTGGAAAGAAGTGGGGGAGAAGAAGCTATCTGCCCCAGACTTTGTGCAGCAAATGAAGGATCATGTCGATCTAATTCGACAGCGGATAAAAGCTGCCCAGGATCGCCAAGCTAGTTATGCGAATAAGAGGCGTCGACCTCTCGAGTTTCAGGTTGGTGATCAGGTTTTCCTTAAAGTTTCTCCGTTTTGCAATGTTATGCGCTTTGGACACAAGGGAAAGTTAGCCCCTCATTATGTTGGACCGTATGAGATTGTCGAGAGGATTGGACCGTTAGCGTATCAGCTGTTGTTGCCTCCGGAATTATCGTCTCTACATGATGTCTTCCATGTTTCCATGTTGAGGAAGTATGAGCCAGATCCGTATCATGTGCTGAGAACTGACGAGGTGGAGCTAGATCAGACGTTGAGTTATCAGGAATATCCCTTGAAGATCCTAGGCAGAAAAGAGAAACAATTGAGGAATAAAACCATTCCGTTGGTGATGGTGCAACGGAGCAAACATGGCAGGGAAGAAGCTACTTGGGAGCTGGAAGAAAAGATGCAGCGCGAGTGGCCACATCTGTTTGAGTAGCTGTTGAGCTAAATTTCCAGTAGCTGATAGTTTTTAGTTGTATTTCTTCCCTAGCTGTGTTAGTTGTTTGCTCAGTTATCTTGAACTCTTGGCCTGTGTTAGGCGAGTTTCTGTTTTGGCTTGCTATTGTTGAGTTGTATTTCAGAATTGTTGATTGATTTCGGGGACGAAATCCTTTTTAGTGGGGGAGAAATGTGAGACCTGGAAATCAATAATGAGATTAATTGTTGGATTAATCGGTGTTTAAAGCAATTATGGAATTTTGGTATTTTTGAGCTTGAGATCTGTTTTGTGAGATCTGGTTTTGTGGTGAAAGCTGGTCGGTAGTGAAATCTAGTCGTAGCGCGTATTTGGTGGCGCAAGAGATCTAAACGTCGTCGTTTAGGTGAAGTCTGGTAGCGCGTTTTGTCGATCAGACGTTGTTTTAGCGTGTTTTGTATCGAGCGGGAAACGACAGCGTTTAGTTAAGTTGGTGCGACGCCGTTTTGGGTACCAGCTGCGAGAGATTTGTTGGCGTGTGTGTCGACTGGTTGTATCGCTAAGAGCAGACGTCAACGCGGGTCAACTTTCCTGTAGCTTGCGTCTGGTTGTTTTGCGTGAGAGTTAGCGACTGGATGACATAGGATGTGCGACGTCGTTTTGGTTAACGATAAGAAATCCAGATGCTGAGGTTATGCGACGCCGTTTGATTTATTTGGAATGAGACGTCTGGTACCAGCTTTTGGTTGTAAGGAATCCAGCCGTTGAGCTATACGACGCCGTCTAAATTAGTTGGAACTCAGCGTTTTGATTATGGCGTTTGGTATATTTGTATCAGCTGTTGGTTGTTATGCGACTGCTGGTTGGGATTTTAGTAGCGCAACTGCTGGTTTTGTCGGTGGACATTTTAACCAAATTTTCAGCAGTTGCGAGATGTATTTAAGGAAGAATTGGTCTTTGATTTTGAGTACCAGATCCCATACTTAGCGATATTTTCTTCCGATTGTTGTTCTTCGCTTTGAACCCTAGGTTACTGTTCACCGTGAGTTTCTCCGGTGATTCCCGTCATTTCTGGCCACCGTTTTGGACGTTTGAGGTAGCGTTGGACTCCTCTCGAGAAGCTCTTTCATCCTATACCTCTTTCGAGAGCTGTAGTTGGCTAGTTGTGGAACGCAAAGTTGCTGCCGTTCGTGCATTGTGTAGTTCAGGTAGAACTTCGTTCCTTTTTGTGATGAGGTCTGGTTCCTAGCCTTGAATTAAGCTTCTACTAAGTTGTATGGTTGAGATTAGTTGCTGGTTGAGTGCGTAACTCCCATTAGTGCCTTCTATGTATTAGTGTCCCTGTGATTTATGCCCTGTGTGCTTCGACAGGTTGAAATCCAGATTTCTCGGGACCTTTGTTTGCGGTAATTGTTGCACAGAAGTATAAGGTACGGATTTGAGCTTGTGATAGCTTGGAATTTGCGTGAGATATAATGTGAGCCTGCTGGGATGCTTCGGTGAACATTGCTGTGTATTGCTTGCTATGCATTTGTGTTATACTAGCTGTTTTTATGTCAACTGCATACACGCATTTGTTCATACATATTTCAGATCCCTCGTGTATTGTATCTTGCAGCCTTGTATCTTGTTGTATTGCGCTGTTGTTTCTTATCAGGATGCGAGGGTGAGCGGCAATACCGCACTCTCATCTCCCTGCTGGGATCTGTTAGCCACCATGCGCCGAGTGGTTAACTACCACAGTTCATGGGCGAGGCAACAGCAGGTTGAGTTGTTTGATGCATCTGGTATTTGGGTGTAGTGTCAAGGCGAGTGGCTCATTACCACACTTTGAACACACCCCGTGGCCACTGATTCGTTGCAGATCTTATGGAGCTATGTTTGAGTTCCCTGGCTCCCTTTTCGGTTGAAGCCTTCAGTTGTTATCCGGTGTCTCATGCTAGCACCTGCATTTTATCTTATGCTTTCCTTTAGCTATTTCAGTTGCTCTCTGTACTGGGGTTTGACCCCATGTCCTTCTGGGGCTTGGTTTGTTTTCCTTGCTTGTGTTGTTTTCAGGGAACCTAGGTTTTACAGCTGGTCGTGGCTTTAACCCAGCTGAAGGTGCCCCAGGAGGTGGTTAGAGTATCCTAGTTGCGTATAGCATATTTATATGTATCAGTACAGTTAGCCAGGGGATGCCCTGTGCTTCGTTGTTGTATCCAGTGGTTGGAGTTTGATACTTGTGTTTGAATGCTATACTATATTGTTATGGCTTGTAGCCATTTGTTGCTTTGTCGGTTTCGTAAACTGGGATATCTATTTTGAATATCGCACTATTTTAAATTATATTTGTTTTAAACTGTCAGGCGAAAGCAAAAATTTTACCCGCTTTTTATTAGCTTTCGCTTGTTTGTGCGTTGTGTATCTCTATTGTGAGCACGAGGCCTGACACTAGATATGGGCATTATGAGTTTTTGGTGATGCCTTTTGGATTGACGAATGCTCCTGCTGTCTTCATGGATCTGATTAATCACGTCTTTAGTGAGTAAATCGATCTTTTTGTGATTGTCTTCATAGATGACATCTTGGTGTATTCGAGGAACTTCAGAGAGCATAAGGAACATTTGAGATTGGTGTTGTAGAAACTGAGAGACTCACAACTTTATGCGAAGTTCAGCAAGTGTGAATTCTGGCTGGATAAGGTAATCTTTTTGGGTCATGTCATATCTGCAGAAGGTATTTCGATGGATCCTAGTAAGGTCGAAGCAGTTCTTAACTGGGAGCGACCTAGGAATGTTTCTGAGACCCATAGTTTCTTAGGCCTGGCTGGCTATTACAGGCGTTCATTGAGGCTTTTTCTTCGATAGCCAAGTCGATGACACAGTTGACCCAGAAGGATAGGAGATTTTTGTGGACAGTTGAATGTGAGTCGAGTTTCCAGTTGCTTAAGGATAAGTTGACTACTGTTCCTGTGTTGGCTTTACCTTCGGGTTCTAGAGGTTTTGTTGTTTGTTCTGATGCTTCTCTGAACGGTTTGGACTGTGTATTGATGCAGATCGGGCGAGTGATAGCTTATGCGTCTCAACCGTTGAAGCCCCATGAGACGATATACCCCGTTCATGATCTAGAGTTGGCCGTCATTGTTATTGGGTTGAAGATCTGGTGTCACTATCTGTATGGTGAACAGTTCGTGGTGTACACGAACCATAAGAGTTTGAAGTATATCTTCACCCAGTCAGATCTGAATATGAGACAACATCGTTGGATGGAGTTGCTCAAAGATTTTGACTATGAGATTCAGTATCAGCCTGGGCGGATGAAATTGGTATCCGATGCGTTGAGTAGGAAAGCCCAGTCTGCGATGTTGATGTCGATGAGTATATCTAAAATCCATGAGCATTTGGGGACTTCTGGATGGCGTTTTCAGCCAAAGGATCGGTACTTTGTGGTTTCTTCTTGTCAGGTTGAACCACAGGTTGTAGCAGACATTAGAGCAGTGCAGAGAACTGACCCGTATATTCATGAGTTGAAGATTAAGGCCCATAATGGTCAGTCGGGATATTTTTATGTTGCTTCTGATGGATGCTTGAGATACCATGGAAGATTGGTTGTTTCGAATTTGATTGATATAAAGGAAACCATCTTGAATGAGGCTCATTGTAGTCGTTACAATGTGCATCCGGGCGAGAAAAAGATGTATCATGCCTTGAAGTTTCACTACGTGGGAAGGTATGGGGAATGAAATTTCTGGATTTGTAGCACGATGTCTGAATTGTCAGCAGGTCAAGGCCGAGAGAATGAGACCTGGTGGATTGCTACAGAGTTTAGAAGTGCCTAAATGGAATTGGGAGCACGTGGCCATGGATTTTGTGACGCATTTACCTCGATCGAATTGGGGATGTGATGCGATTTGGGTTGTGACGGATAGACTTTCAAAGTCAGCCCATTTCATTCCCTATGATGTGAGGTGTTCTATGAAGAAGATGGCTAGATTGTACATTGAACATGTGGTTATATTGCATGGAGTGTCGTTTCGATAGTGTCTGACAGAGATCCAAGGTTTACTTCCCGATTTTGGAAGAGTTTGCAAGCAGCTATGGGTTCGAGATTGGCTATGAGTACAGCTTATCACCCGCAAACAGATGGCCAATCTGAGAGGACCATATAGATTTTGGAGGATATGCTGCGAGCAATAGTGATGGATTTCAGTGGTAGCTGGCAGGATTCTTTGTATCTGGTCGAGTTTTCTTATAACAATAGCTACCAAGTGACCATCGTGATGGTCCCATTTGAAGTTTTGTTTGGTCGTAAGTGTAGATCACCAATTTGTTGGGAAGAAATTGGTGAGAAACAGCTGTCTACTCCTGAGTTTGTGCAGCATATGAAAGATCAGATTGAGTTGATCCAGAGTAGAATGAAAGCTGCACAGGATCGTCAAGCTAGCTATGCTAATAAGAGGCGTAGACCTTTGGAATTTCAGGTTGGCGATCGAGTATTTCTTAAGGTTTCTCCTTTCAAGAGCGTGATGAGATTCAGATTTAAGGTTAAATTGTCTCCTAGATTCATTGGTCCCTTCGAGATTGTTGATAGGATTGGATCTTTGGCATACAGATTGCGATTTCCTGCTGAATTGCAGTGATACATGATGTGTTTCATGTATTTATGTTGAGGAAATATGAGCCAGATCCGTCCCATGTGCTAAGAACCGACGTAGTAGAGCTGGATCAGACCCTGAGCTATGTTGAATATCCAGTGCAAATTCTCGATAGGAAGGAGAGGCAGTTGAGAAATAAGGTTATACCGTTGGTGATGGTCCAATGGAGCAAGCATGGTAGAGAGGAAGCTACCTGGGAAGTTGAAGAAAAGAGACAAGAGTGGCCTCATCTGTTTGAGTATTCGCAGATTTGATCAATGTAATTTTCTAGCTTTCTTATTGAAGTTTTTTGAGTTGTTTTTGTTACTCCTGGAGAATGATTGTTGTTAAGCATTGAGGAGTGTTGAATTGTTATGTTTCAGTTCTGGTAATCCTTCGATGTTGATTTGTATGCTGCTTTTTGATTTCGAGGACAAAATCTCTTAAGGTGGGGAGGATGTGAGGACTGTAATTAACAGATTTAATTAAGTGGTGTGTTAAGAACAGACATGAGGAATTACCCCGATTTATTTTCGTAAGATGTTTGAGAAGATTTGACTAGAATGAGGATTTAACCGGAGAAATATGCTTTGTGAATTATCGGGTTTTCAGCCTAAGAATATTGGTCAAAGATGTTTGTGAGATCAGCTTTGGACGCAGGCAGATTCGAGTATATGAGCTTTGGATTTGACTTAGAACTGTATCGGGTGAGTATCATTGCACGAGAGATAGTGTTAGCGTTAGCGTTGGACAGAAGTGGTGTATTGTTTATCACTGGAGTTCAGATTTGGTAAATACTCCACCCAAGTGAATTAGAGGCGTTGGGAGACTCGGTTTGAGTAGATCGGTTCATTATTTTCAGATTTTTGTAAGATCTGGGTGTTCGGATCTGTTCCTCGCATGTTTGAGCGGGTTTGCTTTGAGAGGGAAGTGAAACGATCTCGTTTTGGATTACCCGGGTATGTGAGGGTTAAGTAAATGATGCGATGTCGTTTGGCATATATCAGATTTGGTGTTGGCAGAGTATGATCGATACGATGTCGTTTAGCGAGCATCAGATTTGGTGAGAACTGGACTCTGGTGCGACGTCGTTGATGAAAGCCAGATCTAGATGTTGCGAGCGGGTCTTTGTCAGGCCTCGTGCTAAACAACAAGGATTAATAGCACAATTAAGCACATAAACGCGGAAGCATAAAATAGGGCTAAAAATTTTCGAAGGGCCCTGAACCAAATCACATCTTCAAAATAGTTATAATCAAAATATGAGTTCAATCAAACTCCAACAACAACAGGTAAACAAATATCAAATCAACAACGATCCCCCAGAATACATACAACCTCAGGACATCCCCTGGATCAATATATAATATAATAACTGGGACTCAAGGAAATGGGGATCGACCAGCTGGGATTCCAGTCTGTCCAGCTTGGTTACCTGAAGATCCTGCAACTGGGCACACAGACCCAAACAATACAAAAAGCAGGAAAAGAATACGAGGTCAAGCCTCAGTACGAATGAGCACTAATATAACAGCAAATCATAAACATGCAGTATTCTAAGTCATGAATGCATGTGGCTGTCAAAAAACATCGGTCATCAAGGCCTGCTAATCAGTTGGCAGTAATCTCAATCGAGCCTCTATACCCGCACAGTGTATCAACCGGGGAAATCATCGGTCCGTGATCTTCAGGCCCGTCAGCCATCACATCTCGATGGTTTTAGACACAACTGATCAGTTGGTCACCACTCCGATGATAGCATTGTACCTTTCAGGCACGACACATCTGTCTGCCGGTCACAACGTGGCTCTATCTCAGGTTCTCAATCGATCAAAGGCTCAATATGTATGCATGAATGTCATGAAATTCAAATCTGATTTCAACATGCATATAGCACATCAACAGGACATATCAATTCAATCAAGCTGTTCACGTAAACTCAGAAGTCACATAGCACAGATTTCATGCCTCAAGTACTAGCACGCTATGTCTAAGCTGTTAACAAAAAGCTCAACTCGTACCATCAATTCTCAAGTTCTACCTCAATAGATCTCACCAGGGCACGGAAACCTCAGCCTGCTCAAACGTGCTACCTTGCTGGTCACGCCCAACTCAGCAGGGACTTCCCTGGAGCTCAAATCTGTTAGGGAATCTCAATATTAAGCTCAAATCCTAGCTTCTACAACATACTGCCTACGGTCAAGAACTCATATCTTATTCTACCTAGCTAAGCAGCTTCTAACAGCCATAACTAAACTAAAAACAGCAAGGAACACTTACCCAGAAGCTCACGCGCACAGGAGAACACTCTACTCAACTGTCGCGAAAACACACCAACTCACAGCTTCTTCGCGTTCCTTCTCCAACGTCGACTTAAGTCACCTAACTGATATCAATCGAAAGAGCTACTCAAGACGAGCTCAGCGCCACCAGTATCGCTCCAAACAACGGCGAAAATCGACGGCAATTTACCGGAGAAGGGTTCGAATGAATAGTATCTATCAAGGGTTTACTGGAGAAAACGATGAGGAATATCGGGTTCAAAATACGCTAAGTGTTGGGCAGAACTTGGTATATAAATCCTCGAATCACTACTGTTCTAAGCAATTCAGATCTCTGATTATACTAAGGCAAAAGTCCTCTCAAAGCTGGCTCCAGCTTTCGCTCACTGCTGATATAATACAACCATCTAAAAACTCTACTAGCTCATACAGCAAATGACGTCGCACCAACTAATCAAAACGACGTAGCATAGCTTCCACAGTTGAAACAGATCTCTCCCTCTAGCGACATCTGAACAACGTTAACAACCAGCGGTCAACTCAGGTGTGTTGACTAACACGTGGCATCATTCGCACGTCCTGTGCGCTAACGCTAACAGCTGCCTCTCGCTACACTCTCACTGCTGAGTTGACTAGCGTTGACATCTGTTCGCGCTACTACTGAGTACCAACATCTGAATCATACCACTGCTGAGTACTCACTTCTGAATACTCTCAAATTCCCGCGCAAGGACGCTGTTGGCCTATCTTCTTCCAGCAATGAACCTCAAATCTGAATTACCACTGGAATCACTTCCCGATAGGAACATGCAACTACTGAATTCAAAATTCGATGCAGATCTCACTCGATCACCAACTTCTCACGGCTGATCACTCTACGTCTATCGCTGAGCACCCAGAAATCACAATTTCCAATACAAATTTTAATCCAAAAGCTGATTACCATTAAATCATACTTAACAGATATCTAGTCCTCACACTCTCCCCCACTAGTAATCGATTTCGTCCTCGAAATCAGTTAAGTCATCAAATCAAAATCACAGCAGCAAGATAGCTTATTCATGACACACTATACTAGACACCATTCCTAATATACTCATGCCATACTGCCTAGTACAACTCAATACTAAACAGAATCTCAATTCAGCAGCAAAATCATTTAAACCACAGAATCAATCAAGCTAGAATTTACCTGAAACGCTGCTGTCATAGTTCAAACAGATGAGGCCACTCCTGTCTCATCTTTTCCTCAACTTCCCAGGTATCTTCTTCACGCCCATGCTTGCTCCATTGGACCATCACCAATGGTATCACCTTATTCCTCAACTGCTTCTCCTTCATGTCCAGAATCTGCACTGGATATTCAACATAGCTCAGGGTCTGGTCCAGCTCTATTTCATCATTCCTTAGCACATGGGATGGATCTGGCTCATATTTTCTCAACATTGACACATGAAAAACATCATGTATCGCTGCTAACTCATCAGGCAGCTTCAATCTATAAGCCAACTGTCCAATCCGCTCAACAATGTATCTATGAGCTAACTTACCCTTAAATCTGAATCTCATCACACTTTTGAAAGGAGAAATCTTGAGGAACACACGATCGACAACCTCAAATTCCAACGGTCTGCGTCGCTTATTAGCATAGCTAGCATATCTATATTGTGCATCTTTCATTCTACTCCGAATCAATTCAACTTGATCTTTCATATGCTGCACAAACTCAGGAGTAGATAGCTGTCTCTCACCAACCTTTTCCCAGCAGATCGGTGATATACACTTTCGACCATATAAAGCTTCAAACGGAGCCATTCCAATGGTCACTTGGTAGCTGTTATTCTAAGAAAACTCAACTAAGCAGATCGGTGATATACACTTTCGACCATATAAAGCTTCAAACGGAGCCATTCCAATGGTCACTTGGTAGCTGTTATTCTAAGAAAACTCAACTAAGGACAAGGCATCCTGCCAACCACCACTGAAATCCATCACAACTGCACGCAGCATGTCCTCTAAAGTCTGAATGGTCCTCTCAGATTGGCCATCTGTCTGGGGGTGATAGGCTGTACTCATAGCCAATCTCGAACCCATCGCTGCTTGCAAACTCTTCCAAAATCGAGAGGTGAATCTCGGATCTCTATCTGACACTATCGAAACAGGCACTCCATGCAATCCAACCACATGGTCGACATACAACCTCGCCATTTTCTTCATCGAGCACCTCACATCATAGGGAATGAAATGGGATGACTTCGAGAGTCTATCAATCACAACCCAAATCGAACATCGCATCCCCTACTCGATCGAGGTAGATGAGTCACAAAATCCATGACGATGTGCTCCCAATTCCATTGAGGCACTTCTAAACTCTGCAACAATCCACCAGGTCTCATTCTTTCAGCCTTGACCTGCTGGCAATTCAAACATCGAGCAACAAAATCAGAAATGTCGCTCTTCATTCCTTCCCACCAGTAGTGAGATTTCAAAGCATGGTACATCTTCTTCTCCTCCGGATGCACCCTATAACGATTGCAATGCGCTTCATTCAGAATAGTCTCTTGCAAATCAATCAAGTTTGGAACCACTAATCTACCATGAAATCTCAGACACCCATCCGAAGCAATAGAGAAATCTTCAGACTGACCATTCTGGGCCTTAATCCTCAACTCATGGATATACGGATCAGTCCTCTGCGCCTCTCTGATGTCAATCACAATCTGCGGTTCAACCTGAATCGAAGAAACTATGGAGTACTAATCATTCGGCTGGAATCAACAACCAGAAGTACTCCACTGCTCGTGGACTCTCGAGATACTCAAGGATGTTAGCATAGCAGGCTGGGCTTTCCTACTCAAAGCATCGGCTACCAAGTTCATCCGCCCAGGCTGATACTGTATCTCGCAATCAAAATCCTTAAGCAACTCCATCCAACGACACTGCCTCATATTCAAATCTGACTGGGTGAAGATATACTTCAAACTCTTGTGGTCGGTGTATACCACAAACTCCTCACCATACAGATAGTGTCGCCATATCTTCAAGGCAAATACAATCGCAGCCAACTCTAAATCATGAACGGGGTATCTCGTCTCATGAGGATTTTTACTGGAGAGACGCATACGTAATCACGTACCCGTTCTGCATCAGAACACATCCCAAACCACTCAGAGAAGCATCGGAGCACACCACAAAACCTCCAGAACCCGAAGGCAAGGCCAAAACAGGAGCAGTAGTCAACTTATCCTTCAGCATCTAAAAACTCGACTCACACTCATCAGTCCAAACAAACTTCCTATCCTTCTGGGTCAACTAAGTCATCAGCCTGGCTATCGAAGAGAACTTCTCAATGAAACGCCTATAGTAGCCAGCCAATCCCAAGAAACTACGGATCTCGGAAACATTCCTAGGTCGCTCCCAGTTAAGAACTGCTTCGACCTTACCAGGATCCACAGAAATTCCACGCTGAAATCACATGACCCAAGAAGATAACTCTGTCTAGCCAGAATTCACACTTACTGAACTTGGCATACAATTGTGAGTATCCCAGTCTCTGCAACACTAGCCTCAAGTGCTTTTTATGCTATCTGAAACTCCTCGAATACACCAAGATGTCATCTATGAAGACAATCACGAATCGATCGATGTACTCGCTAAAGACGTGATTCATCAAATCCATGAACACAGCAGGAGCATTCGTCAATCCAAACGGCATCACAAGAAACTCGTAATGCCCGTATCTCGTTCGGAAAGCTGTCTTCACTACATCAGCATCTCTAATCCGCAACTGATGATAGGTAGATCGCAAATCAATCTTCGAGTACACGGCCGATCCTTGCAACTGATCGAACAAGTCATCAATCCTCGGCAACGGATACTTGTTCTTCACTGTCTCTTTGTTCAACTGCCGAAAATCAACGCACATCCTCATAGATCCATCTTTCTTCTTCACAAACAGGATCGGAGCTCCCCAAGGCGACATACTCGGTCTAATGAAGCCTTTCTCAAGAAGATCTCTCAACTGATCCTTGAGTTCTTTTAACTCTGCTGGCGCCAATCGATACAGAGCTCTAGAAATTGGGGCTGTACCAGGCACCAACTCTATACTGAAATCAATCTCGCGCCTCGGAGGAAATCCAGGAATCTCGTCTGGAAACACATCTGGGAACTCTCGAGCAATCGGAACATCGCTCAACTCCACTTTCGACTCATGGGAAACATCTAGGCATAGATCATAAACCCTGAATTCTCTAGCGACAACAAACTAAACATCTCCATGGCTGACACCATAGGAATCTTAGGTCGCGAATCAGCACCGTAGAACTCCCATTTCTCTCCAGATCGAGGCCTAAACCTCACCACACCATGGAAACAATCAACGGTCGCTCTATTCTCAGTCAGAAAATCCATACCCAAAATGAAATCAAAATCTCGAATTCCCAAAACAATCAGATGGGTCCTCAAAACATGCTCATCAAATCTAATCAGACAATCCAACACCACCTCTCGAGACAACAGACTCACACCAGCAGGGGTGGACATGGAGACAACATCACACAGTGGGGAAGAACTCAACCCACGCTCATACACAAACAACTCAGAAATGAAGGAGTGTGATGCTCCAGTGTCAATCAAAACTCGTGCAGGAAAATCAAAGATAAAGCATGTACCTTGAATCACTCCCGTAGGTATCTCATCAGCCTGCTCTCTCGTCAAGGCATTCGCTTGAGCCTGCTGCGGTCCCGAAAACTGAGGTATCGAAGGTACTCTAAACCTAGAAGGCTCACGAGGTTGGAATCCAGATCATTGGGACGGAACAAAAGGCTGCTGTCGCTGCGAAGAGCCACCAGCGGAACCTTGCTGCGACTGACTCAAAGACTGCCCTCCCATCAAAGAACGCTCTAGAAAAATGTCCCATTTGTCCACAAAGATGACAAAGACCTCGAACTCCACGACACTGTAAAGTCTCATGCTTCCCTCTGTACTGTCCACAAAACGCACCACCAGAACTACTGCCACCAGAACTCACAGAACCAGAGGAACTCGAATGCACCTTGTTCTTAAACTCTTTGCCTCGTGGCTTGAACCTCTGACTACTCGATTGCTGCGACCCCTGAGGAGACTGAAACGATTGCGACACATCTTGCACCGATTGACAAGAGCGCCCCACTGACGGCTGAACCGGAGCCTGTGCCTCCAACAAACTCTCCTCAATATCTACAGCCCGATCCACGACCTCAGAATAAGTCGCAGGTGAACCAGACAACACCATCCGGAACATATCAGGCCTCAAAACCTTCAGAAACTTGTTCCTCTTAGTCCTCTCCTAGTTAGCTACATGGGGGACATACATCAAAAGCGAAGAGAACTGTCTGGCATACTCGGCCACCTTCATATTCCCTTGCTTCAAGTTGTCGAACTCTCGCTCACGACTGTTGTAGTAGGACTCTGGGGCATACTCCTATCGGAACGCTGCACAGAAGCTCTCCCAAGTAATCACTGCCCCACTCTCATGCAAGATACGGGAAGTACCTCTCCACCAGCGCTGCGCGTTATCTCTTAACTGCAACACCGCTAGCTTCAATCTCTTCTCAGGAGTATACTCCAAAGTATAAAAAAATTCTTCCATCTGAACTAGCCAACCCTCGGCCATCAAACCTCCTTCAGTGCCCGCGAACGTAGGGGGATTCGTCCGCTGAAACCTCGCTAGAACTAACTCCATCTCGCCAATCTGTCTCGTCACATCCTCCACCTCTACCTGTCTCTCTCGATGACGCAAAGGGATATTATGCTGAATGCCCTCATCACTATCCGAGGCCCTAGACTCCTCAGCTGAACGTCTTGCAGTCCTACCTCTACCTCTCCTCGGCGGCATCTAGACAAATCTCAAGGTAAGAACTAACAGCAGATAATCACGGAGCAAGTAAATAATCACATAAGCCACAGAGTCAATCAAAATCAAATCCAAACTCTGTGCCTAGACTCGAGTGTGATCAAAGGAAAAATGAGCTCATCCCAGTTTAAGCTCTGATACCAAAAATGTCAGGCCCCGTGCTAAACAACAAGGATTAATAGCACAATTAAGCACATAAACGCGGAAGCATAAAATAGGGCTAAAAATTTTCGAAATAAAGTTGGGCCTGAACCAAATCACATCTTCAAAATAGTTATAATCAAAATACGAGTTCAATCAAACTCCAACGACAATAGGTAAACAAATATCAAATCAACAACGATCCCCCAGAATACATACAACCTCAGGGCATCCCCTGGATCAATACATAATATAATAACTGGGACTCAAGGAAATGGGGATCGACCAGCTGGGGTTCCAGTCTGTCCAGCTTGGTTACCTGAAGATCCTGCAACTGGGCACACAGACCCAAATAATACAAAAAGCAGGAAAAGAATACGAGGTCAAGCCTCAGTACCAATGAGCACTAATATAACAGCAAATCATAATCATGCAGTATTCTAAGTCATGAATGCATGTGACTGTCAAAGAACATCGGTCATCAAGGCCTGCTAATCAGCTGGCAGTAATCTCAATCGAGCCTCTATACTCGCACAGTGTATCAATCGAGGAAATCATCGGTCCGTGATCTTCAGGCCCTTCAGCCATCACAGCTCGGTGGTTTTCAGACACAACTGATCAGTTGGTCACCACTCCGATGATAGCGTTGTACCTTTCAGGCACGACACATCTGTCTGCGGGTCACAACGTGGCTCTATCTCAGGTTCTCAATCGATCAAAGGATCAATATGTATGCATGAATTCCTATGAAATTCAAATCTAATTTCAACATGCATATAGCACGTAAACAGGACATATCAATTCAATCAAGCTGTTCACGTAAACTTAGAAATCACATAGCACAGATTTCATGCCTCAAATATTAGCACGCTATGTCTAAGCTGTTAACAAAAAGCTCAATTCGTACCTTCAATTCTCAAGTTGTACCTCAACAGATCTCCCTAGGGCACGACAACCTCAGCCTGCTCAGCTACCTCGCTGGTCACGCCCAACTCAGCATAGACTTCCCTAGAGCACAAATCTATTAGGGAATCTCAATATTAGCTTCTACAACATACTGCCTACGGTCAAAACTCATATCTTATTATACCTAGCTAAGCAGCTTCTAACAGCCATAACTAAACTCAAAACAGCAAGGAACACTTACCCAGAAGCTCACGCGCACAGGAGAACTCTCTACTCAACTGTCGCGAAAACACACCAACTCGCAGCTTCTTCGCGTTCCTTCTCCAACGTCGGCTCGAGCCACCTAACTGATATAAATCGAAAGAGCTACTCAAGACGAGCTCAGCACCACCAGTCTCGCTCCAAACAACGACAGAAATCGACGGAAATTTACCGGAGAAGGGTTCGAATGAACTGTTAGAGTAGATGCCCAACTAGCCAACTTGTGGCGTGTGGGTTTATAGACTCTTGTATATGACAGTCTTTATATATGATATTCGCATTTGTTTATGGCATTCTTTATCTTCGTTATGTTTATATAATGTTAACAATTGTGTTGGATAAAGACCTAGAATGCACCATAGTGTAAGTTAGATGTGATAGTGGGTATGACGGCTATCATGAAACACATCTAATAGTCACTGTGTATTCTGAATTAGTTCCTAGTCGATTGGACCGTTAAAATGATGATAAGGCCGCCTGAGCTCGAGACTAGTATCTGCGATGCGAAGTACCATGTTTCATTGGTAGGGAACATTGTGATGTTCTGAGCATGCAGATAGATAGTGACCTGATGATCTATCGAACTACCCTCGTTCGGACTTTCCAAGTGGTTACATTTTAGTCACTGTGTATTCTGAATTAGTTCCTAGTCGATTGGACCGTTAAAATGATGATAAGGCCGCCTGAGCTCGAGACTAGTATCTGCGATGCGAAGTACCATGTTTCATTGGTAGGGAACATTGTGATGTTCTGAGCATGCAGATAGATAGTGACCTGATGATCTATCGAACTACCCTCGTTCGGACTTTCCAAGTGGTTACATTTTGTCGAGTGGATAAGTCCGAGGTCTTGGTTGTACTGATTAGTCCTCACGACTCGAAACGTCATTGAGACTCTACATGATAGGCGTCTCACTTTGACCCGTTTGCCGACTCACTTGGGGTAATTAGGCGGCGGGATTGAGTGAGACCCCGATGCATGTAGGAGTCGATGC
>KQ990095.1:66330-82726 GCA_001598015.1 Dorcoceras hygrometricum
CCTGAACCATTGAGGGTCACACAAGTACTGGATTCAAGATTCCCGCATGGAAACTGAGCTTAATGTGTTGAGCATAGGAAGAGGATTTTGGGAAGTGCGACTTCCTAAAAGTCAACAGGGGTCAGATTGCAATTTCCAAAAGTTGGAGGACTAAATTGCGATTTAGGGTTAGATGATCTGAAAAATTGTTTTTTCATATCATAATATTCAGTTTTGGAAACTGATTCGATCGGTCCGATCTGATCGACGATCGGAGTTATGATGAAACCGTGGTGATTTAAATGAACCGAATGTTCGTATAGGACTTGGGCCTGACCCAAGTCCAATGGGCCGGTTCAAGCCCATCTACCAACTTAATTAATAAAGGTGATTAGAGCTTAATTCACTACAACACAACAACAAACCCTAGCTCACATAGCCGCCTCCTCTCCCACACACGCCTCCCGCTGCCGCCGCCCGCCGCCGCCGCCGTCGCCCTGTTTTTCGCGTGATCGGACTTGTTTCGATCACTGCGTCGAGGAGAATCCGTTCGTGATAAAATCCATCAGCTTTCTAGTGCAGGATGATTGGAGGAAGATCGATTCCGGTCGTGGACCTGATTGACGATCTACAGCCGCCTACCGACAAGAGCCAGTTTCCCTGTGATTCTGGTTGGAGCCAGGCGCCTAGACGCCAGCAAGGTAACACCCCGAAAATCATCCTATGAATGGTTTATAGTATTGATTTTATTGTATTGAACGTTTCCCGATGCTAATTTTAAGACTTCCGCTGCGTCGCCGGGAGACGGGATCCGGATCCGCCACCGCTTTCCCAACATGAACAGTATCTATCGAGGGTTTACTGGAGAAAACGATGAGGAATATCGGGTTCAAAATACGCTAAGTGTTGGGCAGCACTTGGTATATAAATCCTCGAATCACTACTATTATAAGCAATTCAGATCTCTGCTTATACTAACGCAAAAGTTCTCTCAAAGCTGGCTCCAGCTTTCGCTCACTGCTGATATAATACAACCATCTAAACACTCTACTAACTCATACAACAAACGACGTAGCACCAACTAATCAAAATGACGTAGCATAGCTTCCACAGTTGAAATAGATCTCTCCCTCTAGCAACATTTGAACAACGTTAACAACCAGCGGTCAACTCAGTTGTGTTGACTAACACGTGGCATCATTCGCACAAGCGCGCTAACACTAACAGCTGCCTCTCGCTACACTCTCACTGCTGAGTTGACTAGCGTTGACATCTGTTCGTGATACTACTGAGTGCCAACATCTGAATCATACCACTGCTGAGTACTCACTTCTGAATACTCTCAAATTCCTGCGCAAGGACACTGTTGGCCTATCTTCTCCCATCGATGAACCTCAAATCTGAATTACCACTGGAATCACTTCCCGATAGGAACATGCAACTACTGAATTCCAAATTCGACGCAGATCTCACTCGATCACCAACTTCTCACGGCTGATCACTCTACGTCTATCGCTGAGCACCCAGAAATGACAATTTCCGTGACAAATCTTAATCCAAAAGCTGATTAGCCATTAAATCATACTTAACAGATTTCTAGTCCACACAGTCTTTGTGTACGCGTGATCTGTTGGTTGGAGCGGGACTCCTATGCGATGTCGGTTTGTAATAGTTTGGTGATCGTGCGTTAGTATAGTTTAGAGAAGTCAGATCTGAGTTAGCGCTAAGATCTGATGTAGCGTTGAGATCTGAATGATGGTATCAGCTTTGACTTAAGTGATTGAATTTCAATGTAGCATTGACTGGGAGATTTTTATACCAGTATCGATCAACACTTAGCGAATTTGAGACCCGACATTTCTTACCTTCTTACCGAGAGCTACAAAATCGTTACTATTCATTCGAACCCTTTTTCCGTTGATTACTGTCGATTTACGCCGTCGTTTGGAGCAAGATTGGTGGCGCTGAGATCGTCTCTTCAAGATCTTTCAATTGATACCAGTTTGGAGACTTGAGTCGATGGTATCAGCTTTGACTTAAGTGATTGAATTTCAATGTAGCATTGACTGGGAGATTTTTATACCAGTATCGATCAACACTTAGCGAATTTGAGACCCGACATTTCTTACCTTCTTACCGAGAGCTACAAAATCGTTACTATTCATTCGAACCCTTTTTCCGTTGATTACTGTCGATTTACGCCGTCGTTTGGAGCAAGATTGGTGGCGCTGAGATCGTCTCTTCAAGATCTTTCAATTGATACCAGTTTGGAGACTTGAGTCGATGTGTTGAGGGAGTGCGAAGTAGTTGCAGAGTTAGAATATCTTCGCGACTGTTGACCAACAGTTCTTCTGTTCTTTAGCAGCTTTGAGTAAGTGATTCATTACTGAATTAAGCTTCGATTTAGAGCTGGATAGTGCTCTATAGAGTTGAGGTAGATGTTTTAGGCTACGTGGCTATAGGCTGTAAGCTGAATGAGCTTTGATGTGAGCTGATTATTAGATATCTTGGCAGATTTGAGCTCATAGTCATTTTTTGTTGAGTTCTGGAAGAGCTATTAGAGCAGCTGAGTTGAGCAGGCTGTTGGAGCTGTGTTCTGCGTGATCTGTCGAGGTATTAGCAGCTTAGAGGAGGTACGGATTTGAGCTTATTTAAAAAGCTTTGGCATAAGCATGAGAATATTCCCAGTGTGTTGAGAGTGCTGTGATTGAGTATTTACGTGAACATTTTTGATTGACTGTGCTTTGATTATCTGTTCTGTTTACGTATTATTTATGTATGTTAGTGAATTGATATTGACTGGCATTCACGCATACATATTGAGCCTGAATTTTATTGCTACTGAATTGAGCTAGCGTTGTGAACGGCCGGTTGAGGCGCCTGAAAGGTCCAATGCTATCATTGAGGTGGTGGCCGGCTGAGTTGTTGCACTTGAATACCACTGAATTGTGATGGTCGGCTGATTGTCGCACCTGAAGATCACGGATCAATGATTTCCACCGGCTGATTGGCTGTGCGTGGTGTTGAGGCTCCGTTGAGATTTGAATTGCCAGCTGAGTTGTTGGTCTTGATTACCGATTTTTCTTTGGCACCCTCATGCATATCATGACTTGGAATATTGCATGTTTTATGAATTGCTGTTTTATGAGTGCTCTTCGTACAGAGGTTTGACTTTTTTTTATTTCCCTGTTTTTGGGCTGCTTTGGTCTGTGTTGGCCTTTTCAGGATCTTCAGGTAATCCAGCTGGACAGAGTGGAGCATCAGCTGGTAGATCCCTGTTTTGAGTCCCAGTTATGTATTTATATATGATATGTCGAGCCAGGGGATGTCATGTGCCTATCGTATAGGGATCTGTATTCGATGCAAACTTATTTGTGTTGTGTTGGTTGTTGGATTTTTGAGCCAAAATCATTATTTTAAGTATGTATTTGAAGAGTTTATTTCTGTTCAGGCCAAAAGGAAAATTTTTTTAGCCTATTTTAATGCTTCCGCATATTTGTGATTAATTGAGTAATTAATCTGTAATTAGCGCACCGGGCCTGACGGTTTGTCATTGTCTTCATTGATTAAATTCTCATTTATTCGAGGAGCAGGGAGGAGCACAGCCAGCATATGCGGACAATTTTAGGAGTGCTGAGAGAGAGGAAGCTATATGCGAAATTCAGAAAGTGTGTCTTCTGGTTGGAGAGAGTGACCTTCCTCAGTCACATCATTTCTAGCAGAAGGGTAGAGGTCGATCCTCGAATGCAGTTAGAGAGTGGGCAGTGTGAGACCCGAAAGTTTAGAAGGATTAATTGAATTAATCGGTTTTGTTGGATTCAGATTTGAGCGAGCGAGTCCGGGTGTCCAGCTTTGAGTCGATATGCTTGGAGAAGCTATCGGGTTTTGGATAAGTCCTTAGAACAGATCTGGAGAGTTAGAGTTTTGTTTCGGGATCTGTTCAGATGCGAGTGTTAGTCATCGCTGAGTGTTTGTGTTCAACAGTCGTGGTGGAATCTGTTGTCGCTGAGCAGAAGAGAGTGCGCTAGCTTGTGTCAGCAGCGGGTAGCTAAACTACGTCATTTGGATTAGTTGGAACGATAACGTTTTGGTTTAGCGGACGAGACTCAATGGTGAGCAGCGTTGGTCTTCAGATTTGCTAGAGATCTGAGTGTTAGAGAGGGACGCCGTTTTGGGTTTCAGATTCCTCTTGCACTAGCAATTCAGATCTGAGTAGCGGGTGACGTGTCCAGTTGCGATAATGGACTTCTGCGACGTCGTTTGAGTTATTAGAGATCTGCTTTGGCGTAGGGTGAGATCTGTTGAGAGATTCAGATCCGTGCGGGAATATCAGCTTTGTATTTTAAGTTGTCGGTGAGATCTGTTCAGCAAGCATATGCAGATTTGAGTATATAAGAGGACATGGTCTTTGTTGCCTTGTATTATTTCCCGACACTTAGAATATTTCCCGATTGTTGAACTCTGTCGCGATAACCTAACTACTGTTCACTGAACCTTATCTTCTTCGATTGTCGTCGATAGACAGCTTCGATTGAAGTGAGAGTGGTAGCGTTGGACTCCTCTTGCTGAGACGCTTCATGTGGTGCTGCTTTTGGACTCTTGCTTGAAGCTGGTGAGGTGTGCTAAGACATCTCCCTTGTGTAGTCTGTTAGCGTTCCATCCTAGCTTGTTGGGGTAAGTGTTCAGACCCTACCTTATGTTTTTTTAGAACTCTCTGTTGAGTTAGAGGGGTAGTATAACTGTAACGCCCAAATATTTTTATAGGCCACAATTAGAAAGTTATAAGAGTTGAGGGATTAAATGGAAATGCTAAATTTATTCAGCTTTCGATTTGGTTGAATTCAGCTTTTGTTTTATCAAGTTGAGTTTCAGCTTTGTAGTTGCATGAAATAAGCTTTTATTGTTACGTTGAGTTGAGATTAGATTTGAGTTTTTGCGTTAATCAGTTCCTGCCTTAGTTGAATTGATTTCAGTTATGAGAATGCAATTGCAGCAGCTGTGTGGTTGATCCTACTAGTAAACTGAATCCTTCATTTTAACTAAAATAGTTCGGTTTTTATTTATGCATTAGATTTCTCTTTGAAATGAAGTAGCGCTTTTAAAAGACTTTTTGGGCATATTGATTACACGTGTTTCTTTCTTAGGCATTCTATTCATATATATAGGGTGTTAGACATATCATGCATCATTATTTGCAAACCAAAACATTTTCCAAAATCAAGCGGTGCTCTCTGTGAAGAAACCGAACGAAACCTTTCAAAGCTTTTTCGGAGGAGACAAGCGGTGTGTAGGTGATTGCCAGACTTCATCTGTAATTGTGTTACAGGATTCAGGCAAGTAAACTCTGTTTCTTGCTACACTCATGAAAGCATATATCAGTTCTGTATGCATGTTTGTATGTGTTTTACAGATTTGAAGATAGCCACGGCTGTTCTTCAAAGGAAAGAAAAGTTCATGCTCTGTTTTTATGAAGAAGTACGTGTTTACTGTATTTTGATTCAGAAAAAAATTTTAGAACGTGTTTAATGATGTTCTTCCAGTTAGTTCTTGAGTTTTCTAAAAGATTTTCATCGAAGTAGCTTACAAATAGCTTATTCGATTATTTCCAGAAATTTCTTGAGATATTTTGAATTCTTCAGACAAAGGAAAACCATCGTTGTTCATGTTTATTCTTGTGGTTAAGTATGAAATCTGGTTCTTAAACCAAAAGCTAATGTTTCTATGATTGACTAAATTCTAAAGCGTGACATTCAGATGTAGCGTTAAGTCTATGTTCAGATGCGAGTTTGTTTCACATCTGAATTGGGACAGATCCTTCACTGTTGACCATTTCACTATTGAGTTGACCATTAGACTTCTGAACTTCTTTGTTCAAATTTCGTTGACATCTGAGTGACTACAGTTAAGTCTATGTACCAGGATGCTTGTACCAGGATGCTTGTATTTGAGGACGAGCAGGTAACTCTCGTATACCTCATCTCTCTTTTGGGATATGTTAGCCACTACGAACGGAGTGGATAGCTCCCACACCTCATGAGTTGGGCAACAACGGGTTGAGTGAATTATTGTGCATCTGGTGTCGTGTGTTGAGACGAGTAGGTAGCTCCCATATACTCACACACCCCATGGCCACTATTGCTCCGTTGATCTGTTGTCGTTGTTGAGCTGTTTCTTGAGATTCCTTTGGCTCCCTGCCTTCGGTTGTAGCCTTGTCTCATGCATAGCACTCACATGTTATCTGTTGCTATCTTACTGCTGTTTTTCAGTTGCTTTCCGTATTGGGGTTTGACCCCATGTCCCTCTGGGTCTGGTTGTCTTGTTTGCCCGTGTGTGTTTTCAGGTTACCATGGTTTCACCGCTGATCGTAGAGTTGATTCAGCTGGTAGTGCCCCAGGAGGTGGATAGAGTGTCCCAGTTATATTTATTATGTAATTAAATTTTGGAGTCGCTCTACGTTGTATGCTAGCTGTGTTGTTTGGTTTTCGAACATTGCAAAAATCTTTATTTTGAATAACTTGTATTTTAAACTATGTTTTCAACGTCAGGCAATAAAGCGAAAATTTAACCACTATTTTATTGCTTCCGCTATTGTTTTGCGTGGTTTATATCTGAGTTGAGCACGAGGCCTGACAACCGTGCGTAGACGAGGAACAATTTGCGATTCCAGAACAGCTCACAACTGTTGTTACCTGCCACACAGTTCTCCTAAGCTGCTAACAGCTCACGGACTCAGCATAGTCCATGCTTAACAACTTGCGCCCAATCTGGTGCACAGTGAATAGTTTACGCTTCCACCCATCACCAGCTCGCGCAACATACCAGTTCACCTCTAACCCGGGCTTCCAATCTGCTAGAACACACAAGAGCAGCACGTCCGCTCTAACAGCGTTCGCCCTTGCTAACTCAAACCGAAACCAAAACAGCTTACACCAACAGCTTAGAGCGAAACGCAATAGCTCTCTAAACTGAATAACCTCAGCTAATTAACCCTTAATCTAAACGCGATTAAGCTACTAATTGTCTTGGTTAATCACAGTCCTCACAGTCTGCGTGCTCTAAATTGTTCAAGTGCTCTGAGCTATTTTCGGTGCTCGATCTGGACCAAAGCCCGAGCTGATATTGGTAGACATGCAGACCTTAGTAGTGAGAGTTGAGAGGACTGCGCAATCAGGTCGCTTAAGCTAAGCTATTTAGGTGTGAGCTGAACCGCGTTGTACACTGTCCAGATTACCATAAGATGAACCCTGCATTCTGAGCCGATCAGCACGAGATGATATGCACTTTCAGGGCGGGTTTCGAGTTCTAGGGACAGCCCACTGACATGAAAAATATAAAATGATGATTTTAAGATATTTTATGATGTTCGAGCAGCTTTGAGATTTTTATGCATTCTGCAGTTTTACGTAATTTTTAGGAAAAGAGAAAAATTTAATTTTGAGGCATGAAGTTTATATTGAGGCTTGAGGTATGAGGAAAAAGTTTTGAGGCTGAAAGTTGCGGAAAAGATGAAAATATTTTGAATGATTGGACTTGACTGTGGTGTTCTAATTTGAAAGATATGGGGTCGGGAGACGTTCCGTTTGGCCATATAAACATGACAGCTATGGGGCCAGGAGACGTCCCGTTTGGACATATCAACTTGACACGTATTAGGCTTTAGATAAGTACTGGGGTGCCTTTACATTTGATAGGTGGGCTCCAGATAAGTAATGGGGTGCCTTTCCAACCTGGTACCATGGTATTACTTTATCTTGATCAGATGAATTGAAGTTGAGGACCACATTCAAGAAACATAGTTCACCAGGAAATCTTTTTATTGATGAGTTTATCGCCTATGCATGAATTTTAAGGAAAATGTTTTGAGCTGATGATTTTCTTATGCATTTAAATTTTGATAAAAAAATTAATTTGGTACAATTATTTTAATGCATGTGCTTGTATTACGTAGTACTTGCTATTCCTTCATTTTGCACTTTTTGAGCACCCAGGCTCACTACGTTTGATTGGTGCAGATGACGCGGAGACTAAGACAGAGAGGCAGGACCTTTGAGTGGATGCCATTTCAGTTGGCACATTCCTAGTGACCTTACGTTTTTCGCTCACAATGAGAAAGAGAATTTTTTTTTTAGGTTTCATTATTCTTTTGGTGAAAAATACTCTTCTTTTCTTTGTTGAGGTTGTGTAGTATGATTGGAAGGAGGTCTTCAGTTTCTTTGACTCTATTTTAAATTTCTAAATATTTTATATTATCGATTTTTATTAAGTTACATTACAAAAAAAAAAGAAAAAAGAATTTCCGCATTTATATTACTAGAAAAAGAAAATAGTTTGAGTGTGTTTCAGTTTCAAGGCTGAGATAAGTAAGCTGATGATAGAGAATGAAATTCTGAGAACCAAGTCTGGTGAGATCACATCTGAGAATGTGAGATTAAATCAATTAGTGAACTCTTGGACACAATCTTCTATTTCACTAGGTAAGCTACAAGAATTCCAAAACCATTAAATGATAAATCTGATTTAGGCTTCAGCTCAGAATAAAGTTGCTCGGGTGAAACATATACTCAATCAGAACTGTAATGAAAAATTCAAGAAAAATAAGTTTTATCAAAGTTAGTGTGATACATGACACTATTGAGTCGGTTAAATATGAAGATCATATTGCAACTCAACTGAACCAGAAGGGAAAAAATGGGCATCGGCTATGTTGAACTTGAGAACTCAAAGCCAAGCTGGCTTAAGAACATATTAAACAAGATCTGAGTGAAATCAGATCAGCATCCTTCTGAGCTGAACCAGCAAAGACTTAGTAAAGAAGGTTAAACAACTTAAATATGGAAAGGTTCATCAGAGAAGCAATCTACATGGTCAAAATATAAAATCAAAACTTAAAAGGTCGCACATTAATTTTGCATGCACCCTGCTGGACACGAATTGTGAGGACTAGAAATTTTTAAGTACGATTTATTAGCTAATCAGATTTGTATTAGGATTAGCTAATTGAGTTTCTGATTATCGGGTTTTCAGATGTGAGGATTTGGTGATTTTCAGAATTTCAGATTTGAGTGGAATCTGGATGTTATGTGTCCCTCGTGTGTGCGTGAATTTTCGCGAGCAGGGAGCTAAACACTGTCGTTTCAGGTGCCAGTCAGATATGGAGTTGCAAGAGGTAATGTGATGTCGTATCGTGTTTTCAGATTTGACGCTAGTGAGTGGAATCTGTTTAGCCGGCGTGAACAAATGTGAGCATCTATTTTGGTAAAGTCTGGATGAGCGTTAGCGGGATTTGTTGTGAGAGCGGGACCCCTATGCTACGTCGTTTTGTTAAGTAGCGCGAAGTCGTTTTGATTATAAGTGCGTGAATTGTTTAGAGAGTCGGATCCGAGATAGCGTAGTCGGATGTGAGTGACAGCTGAGGCCAGATTTGAGGGACTTCTGCCTTAGCGATAGGATCTGAACTTGTCGGTGATTGACTTTCACTGTAGCTTGGACTTGGGGATTTAAATTAAGTGTCGATTAACACTTAGAGTATTTCGAACCTGATATTTCTTATCTTCATCCCGATAACCCTCGATTGGTACTGTTCATCCGAACCCTATTTCCGTCGATTGCCATCGTTTTACGCCGCCGTTTGGAGCAAGATTGGTAGCTCTGAGCTCATCTTCTCTAGAGAGTTTGATTGATACCAGTTTGGAGACTGGAGTCGCCGGATTTTAGGAGCGCGAAGTTGTTGCAATGTTCGTGTATTTTCGCGATTGTTGACCCGTAGTTCGTCTGTTCTTTAGCAGCTTTGGATTTGAGCTGGTAGTAGCTTATGTTGAGTTCTTCGTGAAGCTGCTAGGGCAGTAGACTTGATCTGGTTGCTGTGCCCTTGTTTTTGTAAGATCTGTTGAGGTAGAAGCTGAATTGAGGTACGAATTGAGCTAGATTTAGCAGCTTTGTTATCAGCTTTGGGATATTTCTTTCATGTACTAGCTGTTGTGCTGTGTGCTGATTGTATGATGATTCTGTGCTCTGTTTTGTGCGTGAGATATATATATGATTTTAAGCATGAGTTTGTTGTGCATACACGCATACATGTTGAGCCTGATTCCTTTGAGAGCTGAATTCCTTTACACGTTGTGATCGGCCGGATGAGTCATCGCGCCTGAAAGGTCCAACGCTGCTTTTGATGTGGTGGCCTGCTGAGTCTTCGTGCCTGAATACGACTGCCTTGTGATGGTCGGCTGAGTAGTCGGACCTGAAGATCACAAGATGTTGATGATCGATGAGATCCGCACAGCTGAGTCGTTGTTCTTTGTCTACCGACGATTCTTGGTAGCCCTTTCATGCATTGCACGATTGAGATATTGCATTGTCTAATATGATAGATGCTTTCATTGTGCTCTTTGTATTGAGGTTTGAGCTCGTTTTTCCCTGTTTTGGGTTGTTTTGGTCAGCGTTGGCCATTGCAGGTTCTTTAGGTAACTAGGCTGGACAGAGCGGAGCTTCAGCTAGTAGATCCCCTTTTTGATTTGAGTCCCAGTTGTATTGATATTTATATTGAGTCAGGGGATGTCCTATGCCTTTATTTCATTTGGGGGATCTGTAGTTGAGTGACTAATTGATTTATTGTATGTTGTTTGACTTTTGAGTTAAACTCTTATTTTGAGTATGAATGTATTTTGAATGATATTGGATCAGGCCCATAATCGAAAATTTTTAGCCCATATTTTTTTATGATGCTTCCGCATATTTGTGACTATTTGATGTATTAGCGCACCGGGCCTGACATGAATACTGGAAAAACTTTCAAAGTGTTCAAGTATGGGTCCTGAAAGGGTTAATCCAATATGGACCCACGTTTTTTTTATTACAGGACAACAGGAAAAGATTATTGACGAAATCCTCTGGTATCTAGATAGTGGATGTTCCAGACTCATGACAGGAAATTCAAAGCTGCTTTTAGAAATCAAACAATCCGAAGGACCAAAGATCACATTCGGTGATAACACAACAGGTGAAAATGTGGGCAATGGTAAGATTGTCCATGGTAACATTATCATTAGTGATGTGATCTCAGTTGAGAATCTCTGCTTTAAGTTGATCAGAATTAGTAAATCATGTGATAATGAGTGTGTGGTTAATTTTTCAAACCACACATGCACAGTTCAGAACCCTGCTGGTGTGACTGTTCTTACTAGATCGGGCAACACGTATAAAGTGAAGTGGTCAGATCAGTTGGTAACGGAATCTACATGTTTAATTGTTGATTCTTCCAAAGCATGGTTATGGCATAAATGCATGAATCATACAAATTTTCAAAACCATTTCTAGTCTGAGTAAGCATGATTTGGTAACTGGTTTACCCAAAATTCATTTTACAAAAGATAAGCTTTGTTCCGCATGTCAGCTTGGAAGGCAAGTCAGGTTTACTTTTAAAAATAAGGGTTGTAATTCCTCTTCTCGAAGCTTAGAGCTGTTGCCATGGATATTTTTGGTACTATACATGTAATGAGCTTAGGCGGAACGAAGTACACGCTAGTGATTGTTGGTGATTACTCTAGGTTTACCTGAGTAATATTTTTCAAAACAAAAGATCAGACCGCGGACCAGCTGATAAAGGTTTTAACTCGTCCTCAAAATGAGAAATCTTTTCCCATCAACCGGGTTAGGAGTCATTATGGTACTGAATTTTTAATAAAAACTTATCCTCTTATCTAGAATCAAATTGAAGTTATCTGCAGCTAGATCACCTCAGCAAAATGGACTCGCTGAGAGGATAAATCATACTTTAAAAGAGTGCAAGAACTATGCTTGCTGATTCTGGGATTTCTAAAAATTTTTGGCAGAATGGATGAATAGTGCATGCTATACACATAACAGATCAATTATTAACAAGAAACAAGGAAAAATGTTATATGAGATCTGGAATGGTAAACAACCCAGAATTGCTTATTTTGAAGTCTCTGGTTGTACATGCTAAATTCATAACAATGGAAAAATGCATTTATCTGCTTTTGATGTATGATATGATATTGGCATACTGCTTGGCTATTCAACTGTCAGCAAAGCTTATTGTGAGACCTGAAATTGTAATAAAGATTAATTGTTGGATTAATCGATTTTTAAGGAATTCTAGGTGTTCGGAATTCTTTTTGGAGGTTTCGTTTGCATTTTCGGGTCAGAAATCACATTTATAGAAATTATGGAAATTTTGATATTTTCGAGTTGAAATCTGATATTTGTGAGAAATCTGAATTAATGGTGAGATCTGCTCGGTTTCATGAGAAATCTGTTCGGCGAGTGGTGAAATATGGACGCTTGGTGTTGCGGCGTGTTTTGTAGCGAGAGGGATTGATACGCCGTCGTTTGGTGAGGTCCGGATGTGTTGTGAGAATGAGATATCTGTTGCGTTAATGTGTAGAGATCTGGCCGCAGTGTGTTTGTGAAATCTGTTAGCGCGTTGGTTGTTCAGACCTTAGCAACGTGTTTTTGTGTTGAGTATAAAACGATGTCGTTTAGATAAGTTGCTACGGCGCCGTTTTGGTGAACGCTGGCGGGAGAGATCTATTTCGCGAGTTTAGCGTTCGAGTGACCAGATTTCAGCGATCAGCTTTTAGCGCTTTGTATTTCAGATTTCACCAGCGTTTGTTATTAGCATTTCAGATTTCACCGCGGCGTGCAGCATCGTTTTAGCGTTAGCTCTATTTTCCAGCGTTTAGTTTGTTGTTAAGATTTCAACGCGGTTTTGAGTAATGTAGCGCATGCGTTGGTTGGCTTGTGGGATCTGTTTCTGTCGGAGCATATTTAACCAGATTTCATGCGTTTATTTATATCAGAAGTGTTGGCCTTCGATTAATTAAACAGATCCCATACTTAGCGATTTTCCTCCCAACTTTCATTCTTCGCTCAAACCCTCGGGTACTGTTCACCGTGAGCTTCTCCGGCAATTTCCGGTCGATTACAGCCACCGTTTTTCATGTTTGAGGTAGCGTTGGACTCCTCTCAAGAAGCTCTTTCATACTATACCATTTTGGAGGCTGTCGTTGGCTGGAACAAAAGCACGAAGCTGCTATCTTCGGCAGTGTGTTTGTGCGTGCAGGTAGCCTTTTTGGTTAGCCTTGTAATCTTGTTCCTAGCCTTATTTTAAGCTCCCTGTGAAGTTGTATTGTTAGATTTGAGCGCTGGTTTTAGTGTATAGATTCCAGCCGAGAGCTTTTTGTAGTTGGCCGTGAGCTTTTGTTGATGTTTCCCTGAATCTTGCGTGTGTTTAGCAGGTTGGATTCAGATTTCTCAAGGCTTGAATTGTGGTAATTGTTGCACCGAATCAGGTACGGGTTGAGCTTGTAAATACAGCGTGTGTATGGCTGGGATAATTTGTAGTTGCTGGTTTGATGGCTGCCGTGTATAATTGCAATAGTGAAGTTGCTGTTTCATGAGATGGCCGTGATTGTTATTGTGTGAAATTGTTGTTGTGCATATGATTTATGCTTATTGTCCAGCATGTTGCATATACGCATTATCATCTCATTTCAGCTTTTGCAGCCATTGTTTCGTTGTTGTTGCTCTGTTTTCTTACCAGGATGCGAGGGCGAGCGGCGATACCGCACTCTCATCTCTCTGCTGGGATCTTTTAGCCCTCATGCACCGAGTGGTTAAATACCACAGTTCATGAGTTGTGCAACGACAGGTTGAGTTGTTTGATGCATCTGGTATTCGGGTGTAGTGTCAAGGCGAGTGGCTCATTACCACACTTTTAACACACCCCATGGCCACCGTTTGTTGCAGATTCCGTTGAGCTGTGCATTGAGTTCTTTGGCTCCCTTACTTGGTTTTAGCCTTCGCTGTTGTCCCTGGTCTCATGCATAGCATCTGCATTTTATTCTTGCTGTTTACTGCTATTTTATAGTGCTCTCCGTACTGGGGTTTGACCCCATGTCCCTCTGGGGCTTGGTTTGTTTTCCTTGCCTGTTTTGTTGTCAGGTTATCCAGATGGTCGTGGAGCTGACCCAGCTAGAGGTGCCCCAGGAGGTGGTTAGAGTATCCCAGTAGCGTATAGCATATTTATATGTATCAGTACAGTTAGCCAGGGTATGCCCTGTGCTCTTGTTGTATTTTGTGGTACTTGGTTGTGGTTGTTACCAGGTATCTGATACATGTTTATGTTGTACTGTTGTCGTGGGCTTGTAGCCTTTGTTGGTGTGTTTTGTTAAACTGGGATATCTATTTTGAGTATTGTTGTATTTTAAATCAGTTGTCAGGTTATCCAGATGGTCGTGGAGCTGACCCAGCTAGAGGTGCCCCAGGAGGTGGTTAGAGTATCCCAGTAGCGTATAGCATATTTATATGTATCAGTACAGTTAGCCAGGGTATGCCCTGTGCTCTTGTTGTATTTTGTGGTACTTGGTTGTGGTTGTTACCAGGTATCTGATACATGTTTATGTTGTACTGTTGTCGTGGGCTTGTAGCCTTTGTTGGTGTGTTTTGTTAAACTGGGATATCTATTTTGAGTATTGTTGTATTTTAAATCATATTGTTTTAAACCGTCAGGCCAAAATCAAAAAATTTTATCCGCTTTTTAGTAGCTTCCGCTTGTTTTGTGATTTTACTCTGTTGTGAGCACGAGGCCTGACATTTTTGGTATCAGAGCTTAAGCTGGGATAAGCTCGATTTCTTTGATCACACTTGAGTCTAGGCATAGTGTCGTGTGTTGCATGTGCTTGATCTATGTGATTTACGTGCTGCTTATTGTTGTGATATCTATGCTGTATCTGTTCTCTATTGCGTTATCCTGTTTAGTGCCTTCATAGATGCCACCTAGACGTAGAGCTAGAGGTAGGGGCAGTTTCAGGAGTCGGAAGGACAGAATGATGATCGGCGTAGTGCTCCTAGTCGTACTCGTAGTAGACATGATGAGGAGGAGGAATTTGGTGACTTGCCTACCCCTGTAGAGAGGATGGACGTTGTGATAGCAAGGTTTCAGAGGATGAACCCCTAGGTCTTCAATGGCGACGAGTCGAGTGAGGATGCAGATTCTTGGCTTCGGAATATCACTGGTCTATTCGATCGTGTCTAGTATGACGACGAGCTTCGGTTGAGTTTAGTGACCCTTCAGCTTAGGAAGGGTGCAGAGCGCTGGTGGCGAGGTGCTTCTAGTACTTTGTTGGAGACCGGCGTTGGGATTACTTGGGACAGCTTTTGCGAGACTTTTAGGCAGGAGTATGTTCCTGAGTCTTATGTGAATGCCCGTGAGCGGGAGTTTGATCATCTGGAGCAGGGCTCGATGTCTGTCCGTGAGTACGCACGGATGTTTTCTTCTCTGTTGGCGTACGTTCCGCACGTTTTTGGCCGGGAGTGGGCCAATAGGACCAGATTCTTAGAGGGTTTGAATGAGGAACTGTATCAGATGGTGCTGATGTTGGGAAAGCGGTGGCGGATCCGGATCCCACTTCCCGGGGCGCAGCGGAAAAACAAAAATTACCCGGAAAGTGTTCAATACATTCAAAGAAATCTACAAACATACATAGGGTTTTCGTAGATGATTACCTTGCTGGCGTCTAGGCGCCTGGCTCCGACCAGTTTCACGAGGAAACCGGCACTTCAAACTGTAGGCGGCGGTAGATCGAATAAAATCAATACTATAAACCATTCATAGGATGATTTTCGGGGTGTTACCTTGCTGGCGTCTAGGCGCCTGGCTCCAACCAGAATCACAGGGAAACTGGCTCTTGTCTGTAGGCGGCTGTAGATCGTCAATCAGGTCCACGACCGGAATCGATCTTCCTCCAATAAGCCTGCACTAGAAAGCTGATGGATTTTGTCACGAACGGATTCTCCTCGATGCAGTGATCGAAACAAGTCCGATCACGTGAAAAACCGGGCGACGGTGGCGGCGGGCGTCGGGCGGCGGCGGCGGGCGGTCGACGGCGGCGTGAGGCGTGTGTGGGAGAGGAGGCGGCTATGTGAGCTAGGGTTTGTTGTTGTGTTGTAGTGAATTAAGCCCTAATCACCTTTATTAATTAAGTTGATAGATGGGCTTGAATCGGCCCATTGGACTTGGGTCAGGCCCAAGTCCTATATGAACATTCGGTTCATTTAAATCACCACGGTTTCATCATAACTCCGATCGTCGATCAGATCGGATCGATCGACTCAATTTCCAAAACTGAATATTATGATGCGAAAAACGATTTTTCAGATTACCTAGTCCAAATGACAGTTTTGCCCCTCAACAGTGGGATATCGCAATTTCACCCCTGTTGACTTTTAGGAAGTTCGCACTTCCCAAAATCCTCTTCCTATGCTCAACATATTGAGCTCAGTTTCCGTGCGGGAATCACGAATCCAGTACTTGTGTGACCCTCAAATGTTCAGGGATACAGCTAGCCGTGGGCCCACAACCATTACGGCTCCGAAATCACAATTTCGGACTTGCCCA